>PVLD010000835.1:0-214628 GCA_004027595.1 Dinomys branickii
CTCTCACCTTGGGAAGAGATATAGCTGCCTCAGACTATACTATAACATACAGGGGTGTATACAAACTGCCATGGTTGGGGGAGGGAAAGCACATATGCTCACAGCGGACCGCCCGGCTCCACCCTGTCGTCGTGCTATGGGTGGGGGCGGGTCCAGACCATGTGGCTCCAGCATTACCGTTCCCCACCCCTTGCAGCTGCGCAATGGGTCTCCGAAGCTGAAGCTACGAATGCCGAAACGAGGGCGTGGGCCAGGGGTGTGCCTGGAGCGGCAACCTCCTCCCTCTCTATCTCGTCTCCCTCCAACTGCGCCGTGTCACATCTGCGATCGAAGGGTTCTGTTTTGAGAATTAAACCCATTACTGTGCAAATAATATCTGCAGCACATGAGGACAAAGCGTGCACACACAATAGAAAGAGACAGAGAAAGAGAGAGAGAAAGAGAGAAGGAGAGGGAGAAAGAGAGAGTATGAGCCAGTCCCAGTTACATGAGGCTAAGTCCAGAAAGCTTTGAGAACTTTGGCACTCCTTCAAGGCTTCATTGTTACAGCACTTGGTTTTAATAAGAGCTAACACTGATAGAGCGTCTGCTGTATACCAAGTGCCTGTAGGCATCAGCATTTTCCATGGCTTGACCCATTTAATCCCTATGTCTTAGTTGTATGATTTCCTCCGTTTTCCAAAATGAGGTAGTTGAGGCACAGAACACAGTAGTTGAATATCTTCTCAGGGTCATGTAGCTGGTAAGTTGGTATAACCCAGTCCGATTTGAATTCAGGAAGTACCAGTCTAAAGTTTGTGTTCTTAACCACTGTGTCTTTCTTGCCTAAAAGGGATTGAGAAATACTTGAGGGAGAAAAGGGAAAACTCCCTTAGCTTCAGGGGAGCAGGTATGGAGCAGGGAGAACCATCGTGCTACTTCCTACCCGCCGGTAACTGCCCCAAGTTCCTCAGCCTCCTGCTGTCAATTCTTTTTTCTCTCTGAAGGCCTGGTGTGAGGTGGTATAATGCAGCAATATGGAAGAGCACTAAGCACAGGGCCCGGCATGGAGCCAGGCTCAGGAAGTTATACAGGTTTTTTTTGTTTTGTCTAAGGAATTTAAGAAGCACCCATTAGAACATGAACAAGAACATTTTGGTGGCTTAGCCAGGTGTGGTGGCGAATGCCTGTAAGCCCAGCACTTGGGAGGCTAAGGCAGGAGGATTGCGAGGACTTCAGGGCCAGCATGAGCTACATAGGGAAACCCTATCACCAACAAAACAAAACAAAACAAGCAAACAAAAGGTTTCGATTGCTTAATAGGGATGTGTGCGTCAGCTTCTGGAAAAAAGAATTTTTTTTTAGACAAGGTCTCAGCATATATTTCAAACCAGTCTTTGACTGTGTAGCGCGGGCTGGCCTCAAACTTGCAGTGATCCTCCTGTCTCAGTCCCCGAAGTGCTTGGATTACAGGTGTGTACTGCCACACCTGGCAAGAATTTATTTATTTATTGGTTGATTGATTGATTGAGACAGGGTCTCACTCTGTAGTTCAGGCTGGTCTTGAACTCACTCTGTGGTCCAGGCTGGCCTTGAGTTCATGATAGTCCTCCTGCCTCAGCCTCCCGAGTGCTGAAATTACAGGTGTGTGCCACCATGCCTGGCTCAGGAAAAGAAATAATTCTTAAAAGAAAAAGTTTAGGGCCACATACATTTTATGAAGTGATGAGTAGAAATATTCTTTGAACTCTTCCCCAGAATGAAGGTGATTGCCCCTGACCTTAGTTGCACACAGAGGCAATCAAAAGCAGTCCTTGACCTTGGGGGCAGCGTGGCAGTGTCACGTAAGGAGCAGGTCTTCTTGGCTTTCCAGCTGCTGGGTCCTCACTTACTGGGTGTCTTTGGTTCCTACCTGGGGGAAAAGACAAACAAAAAGTGGTGGAGGTTGCCCTGTGTAGAAGGGACACATGTTTCAATTTAAATAGGTCAGCTCAAGGCCCAGTGTCAGGGCTGTGAATTTTAAGTGCAGTGGGTTTTCCAAGTGAAGTCTCCTGAATTTGAACGAGTTTGTTTGCATGCATGAATTTGGACCATTCGTTAAATCTTGGGGCACAGTGGCTGGTTTTTATAGAGTCAATTACCCAACCTGAAAGTTAGTTAATAGGTTTTTCTTTACCTAATAATCAAGATGGTGGTACTTTAATCTTAAAAAGTCATTTATCATACTTTTTACCATATTGATAAATGCTATTACTTTCTTTTAAATCATTAAACTGTCTTATTAGGATAGTTAGGGAAGTAAATATGTCAGCATGATTATAAAGTGTGATTTTCTCTACTTTGACACTTTTCGCCTTTTCGTATTTAGTACATAATGGTTACATGTACACAGCAGACATGAAAGCCCAGATTGGATTTAGTTTTCTGTAGTACTAATTTTGGACCAGGAAGCTGAGGTGAGAGCATAAAAGTGCTTTTAGACATTAAAAAGGGTGATGGTAATAGCATAAGAGGCAGCAGGGACTAGGCTGTCTACCTCAAGGGCCAGATAAGAGGGTAGCTTTGGGGCCGAGGATGTGACTCAGTGGCAGAGAAGTTACCTAGTGTGTGTGAGGCCTTGGGTGCAACCCCCAGCACCGAAACAAAAGTCAATTTTATTCTTACCCTAGTTGAAAGGATTACATGCAGGGAAGTAACACATTTAACTTACAATTTTAAAAGCTGAATT
Source organism: Dinomys branickii (assembly GCA_004027595.1). NCBI lineage: Eukaryota > Metazoa > Chordata > Mammalia > Rodentia > Dinomyidae > Dinomys > Dinomys branickii. Next base: position 2,708 of record PVLD010000835.1, read on the forward strand.
GGTTTTAAGAGTTCATTTCGAGGTTTAAAGGCACTGCAAAATTGTTCCATGGAACTCTTTGGTCTAGTCCATTCCTAAAATCACGATGTGCTCAGAAAAGCATCTTGTTAAAAATGTTCGGATGTAGAGTTTTACCTTTTGATGAGGCATAAAGATTCGTGTCGATGGGTTCAGCTAACGTTCAGTACTAAGCAATGAAACATGCTGAAACGGTGTAAATAGCAGTTTCTAGGCCCTATCACACCCTAGTGGAACTCTCTTGGAGGGCAGTGAGCCGTGCTTTGCCTCTTTAGGGTGCCTTTATCTGATGCTCAGGCACACAGTATTTGTGGAGTAAATGCACTAACACTACATGTAACTTTCCCCTGAGGACTGGACTGTGGGCTCCTGAAGTAGTGGTAGCTCCTCCGTTAGCACATGCCTATGCTTCAAAGGATGTGTAATTATCACCTGTCATTGCTTGTGATCTTTTTCTAGATGTGACAGCAATAAAGTGAACCTTTCTTTAAAACCCAGAGTACTTGTCTATAGTAATAAATTCCTGCTTGCTTCGCTTATGCCCATGTGTAAATGCATGGTTCTTGCTTCTTAGAGAGCCCTCAGTGAACGTCGAGTGAATAGTTGGCAGCGGGGACTGTCCAGGTAGCAACACTCTGTAGAGCTGTGTAAGGCAGTCTCCTGAAGGCCCAGCTATTCATGTCTCACGCACATCACAGCAGTGACGTCCCTCCTGTTTTCTTGCAAAGACTCCCCAGATCCTCAAGGTCCTTTCCCACCATCTCTCATTTCTGGACATTTTCACCTTCGCTGTTTCTGCCAGCCCTCTCTCTGAGCATCCATGCTAACTTGTCGGTTGATATTCTTGAAGAAATACCCGCCCACTCACGAGGGACCAGCTCTGGCAGTGGTCTCCCTTCTTTCCCACCTCTTTCTCTGGTGGACCTTGCTGCTCTACTTTCAACCTGGTTGAAATTGGCCTCATTCTAATAAGAAGATGTTGAAGACTCCCCCAACTTGCTCGTCTCCATATCTTAGTTGTTTAACTTCTTGGAAGGGTTCTTGTCACCTGCACTTTCCTGCCCTCTCTTTTGCTTCCTCAGATTCCCGACCTGCCCCCTCCCCAGCACTACCTCAGGTCCTCCTGTCCTCCTTGTTGAACAGCAGCCAGTGACCCCTCCTCACTCTTCATTCTCCCGCCTCAGCAGCGGTTGGCACTGTTTGTCACCTGCGCTGTTAGCTTCCAGGAATTGTCTGCTCTGGTTTACTTCCTGCTCTCCTGACTCTGCCTCCTATTTCCATGGGCAGGCTTATTTCACCTTTTAATTAAAGCCATTTTCCAAGTATCTGGTCTCTGTGTCATCCTCTTCTTTCTCTCTTTTAGAAACTAGATACTTTAATATGATTTGTAATCATACCCATCTTCATGATTATTGCATTAATGTCTGTCTCTCTTGCCAGATTGCCCACTCTGAGAGTGCAGGTGCCAGATCTGTTACTGTGTTTTGCTGTCTCCCTGGCAGCTTGTCCGGCGCTTGGCAGGTAGTGTGTGTTCAGATACCCGCAGCCCGGTGGTGAGGGAGGCAGACTGGCCCCATCCCGTGCCTTCCACTTCTGCCTCCCCGCATGGTCTCTCATGGTTGTACTCCCGGGTCCCCCTGCGCGCAGCCGCCCCGAGCGCACTCGTTTTCTTCTATCCATACCTGCTCATGCATTTGCATTAACATTGCCATATAGATTCTTTTCCGTTATCTAGAATCAAAACCACAAAGGCATCTTGGACTGGTCCCCTTTCCTCGATCTCTGTAGGCGATTCGGCGTCAAGGCCTTTCCATTCTTCTGCCCCTCGAAGGTAAGCCCCAGAACACTTCTCACCTGAACACTGCAGTATCCTCTGAAGTGGCCCAAGCACTTCTAGCCTTACACCCCTTCCCCTGATTCCATGGAACATGCTTTGAGCAAGTTCGAGCAGAGTTCTGATTATTAATTCCTTACCATTTCCTTAAAATTCTTATTTTTCCCCCCCTGCACTGAGAATGGACTGAATCTAGCTAATTAACACTTGCCTTCCCTCACATAGCTGTCATTTTTGTTGTAAGAGTACTTTATATCCACTCTTTTACCATTTTCCAAGGATACAAACTCTGTTAACCACAGTCATTCTGTTGAACAATAGATCTCTTGAGCTTGTCCCATCTAATTGAAATTTTGTATCCTTTGACCAGCATCTCCCCAGCGCCCTTCCCCTCCCCGCCTCATCAGCCCTTGGCACTTTGTCACCTTCCCCAGCGTCCTGATTGTCTGCTCCATTTTACTTCCTAGTCCTGACCCTGCTTTCTCCTTCTATCAGCAGGTTTGTTTGGTGACCCCCAGCCCTTGGATTTGCAGCTGTCCTCCTGCCTCATCCTCCCGAATGCCGGGGTTACAGACGTGTGCCGCCATGCTTGGCTTATTTTTGTTTTCATGGTGCTGTGGATTGAAGCTAGGGTCTGACGCTGGTAGACAAATACTCCGCCACTCAGCCACAGCCCAACCCCTGCCTGTTTAGGGTCTCACGCAGTTTTCCGTGATGACTTACTGACTACCCCTCACTTCTGCCTGTTGACATCCTACTGTCTTTCCTGATGCTTCGTTTGTATCACTTTCTTTAGAACACTGTCAGAGCCTTCACTTTGCCCACTGTTCCCTGTTCTCCTCACCCTAAGGTGCTTTCTTTTGCTTCAGTAGTACTTTGTACCTTGTAGTCTTCTGTGCGCTTCTGCTTGCCACTCACCGTGTTCTTCCTGTGTTAGAAGTAGAATTGTCTTCCTTTTGTGCTTCTCCAACTCCCTATTCCCACGATAAATGTAGGATAGAAATTCATTTTATCTTTGTGTTCTTTGCATTACCAAACACTGTATTTCATAAATACTTGGAACTTGAAAAAATTGTCTTTGAAATTTGATAAACAAAACTGTCATCTTTTAGAGGAGACCTTTATAAAGGCATTGGCTCTGTGTGTGTGTGTGTGTGTGTGTGTGTGTGTGTGTGTGTGTGTGTATTGCTGGGGATTGAACCCAGGACCTCAAGCGTGCTAGTCTGTAACACTGAGCCATAGCTCCAACTAGCTTACAATTTTGTTTCCTCCAGTGATTCTGAAACTAGAATTATAGTTGCTTACTGAAACATCCTAGGAATGACTGCCTTTCTGTCTGTTTATTTATGAGCAGTCCTGGGGGGTTGAACCTGCCTCACACACTCAGCACTCACTAAGCGAGTGTTCTACCACTGAGCACTCCCATTTTTTAGTGAATATATATATATATATATATATATATATATATATATATATGTTTTTTTTTTTTTGGCAGTACTGGGGATCGAACTCAGGACCCTGCGCTTGCTAGGCAGGCGCTTATTCCACTGAGCTATATCCCCAGCCCCCATTTTTTAAAGATATGATAATCTTGGATTATAACTCTGAGGTCTCAAGGATGGGAGCGAAGCCTCCTGTGGTTGTGGTGGTTTAGGTGGGAAATGACATGTTTCGTGTGGCATTCTTTTTGGAACCTTTTTTGAGAAGTTGATTTTGATTTCAGTTTGACAGAAGAGGCCCTGAAAAATCTTTTTCCCCAGGTAAGGCCACAGTTTCTTTGCCTCTGGCCCTGCCCTGGGCTGTCAGCGCCTGGTGAACATTGTCCTGATCTAGATAATGAGCCCTCTTCAAGTCCAGGAGAATCCTGTCTGTGTGCTGTGTGGCCTGTTGCTTACACTCTTGAATCCCACTTTTTCCCTGCTTTGTCTTCCTCTGCCCTCTTCCCTCAGTCCTTTACTCCTGCGTTTGAAGGGCTGGGGATATAGCTCAGTGGAATAAGCACCTGCTTAGCAAGCGCAGGGTCCTGAGTTCGATCCCCAGTACTGCAAAAAAAAAAAAAAAAAACTCCTGCGTTTGAGTTGTGTGCAAGACCTGGATGTGGTAACATAGCTGTAGCTCCTGGTGTCTGCGTGAGGCAGCCTTCAGCACTGCCTTCAACTTCTGGGTTCCTGAGCTTCTACAGAACCATTTTTCAACTTTTTCGCACCACAGCACTGAGGATCATTTGGTGTGTTTTTAAGTTTAATTTTTGCTTTTGGGTGCATGCTAAGCTTGTGCTCTATCACTGAGCCATATCCCTGGCCCCTGCAATCATTTTGAACACGGAGAAAGTGGCAGGATTTCTAACCTTGTCTTCCTAAGAAGAATAGGAAGCTGTTCCACGGCCTCTCACCTCCTCCTTCCTACTAAAAAGGGGTGGGTAGTGGGCAGGGGGCAGCAGAGGCTCAGGTGGTGGCTCTGGATATGGGCTGCCACCAGTGGGTCAGTTCTTGGCCTTTTTGTGAAGCTGTAGGCTGGTTTTGTATTAACTGACTGGTAGGCACATAAAAGATGAGAAATTAAATTGTCTCTTGACGAGAAGAGGCTTCATCTCATACCCGAGGTGTTTCCTGGCAGCCTACTCGCACACCTGCATGCTGTGGGCCCTGTTAGCTTTGAAGAGTCAGGGCCAGCTCCAACCCACCGTAACCTCTTGTGCCACGAGGGAGGACAGGGGAAGAAGAGCCCTTCCAATAGCAAAAGATAAAAGCAGCAAAGGAGTTTAGAAAAGGATTCTATGGTTGGTTTGAGATTTGTGTTCTTTCTGTGAAAGCCCAAAGAAAAATGAAAGATTACTCTGCTTTTATTAGCTGAAGTATTTTGGGTTAAAATTTCTTTTTGGCTTCTGTGGCCTAACCTTTTTTTTTTGACACAGGAACAAATACTAGAATGTCCTTTGTAGATCAGAAATATAGAAATTACTGAGATCCTGGGGAAATGCTTCACAGATGTTCCTAGAACCACAGCCAGATTGAGCGAATTCTTGTCCCTTTACGTATTGGGAGGTTGGGAGATACTGTCTCTTAACTGGGATGTTATGTGTGTCCCACCCTCACCATATCTCCCAGGGACAGGCTTCTTTAACCCTATCATAGTCTTAACTTTGGCGGCCATTTGAACAGAATGTTTATGCAAGACTTTAGAAAGAACCTTACTTTGCAAATACTTCATTTAAGTATATGTTGTTAAAAGTGAGTGATATATAGAGTTCAAAATTTTAACCTTCAGCATGGTGGTTTTTTCTTGTTTGTTCTTATTCTTTTTTTTTTTGTTAGAGGGTCTCACTATGTAGTTCACACTGGCCTTGAACTCACTATATAGCCCAGGTTGACCTCAAATTCACAGCAGTCCTCCTAACTCAGATTTGCAAGTGTTAGGGTTATAGGTGTGTGCCACTGCTCAGCCTGCAGGGCCTCTTTAGTTGACTGTTCAGCACCAGGCTGTCTTGTCTTCCTGCATATTGACATCCTTCCAAGTTGGTATAGAAATATCCTTGGTGCGTAAAAGGAGAGAATGTTGAATTAGTTTGCAGCACACAGCAACAAAACCTTGCTATCCAGGTTGTTCTTGGTTATGTCACCATGTTCATCATTTCTGAAAATCTGGGAGTGTGAGATGAAGTTGTTAAGGGTGGGTTTTTACCAGCACATTTTCTGTTTCAATTCATGTTTAGCTGTGACTCATTCTAGTCCAGCCCCGTTTTGCTTGGAAATTTTTTGTACCAGATATGTCACTTTGACCTAGGGGAAGGGAAATTTTGATTGGATATCCAAAGAGCCAACATACAGTAGTGATAAACTGGTATTGCTTTTGATTCTAGGAAAAGATATAGACTCTTAACATATTGTGCGGTACAAAATGATTTTGTAACTATACGGGGGAAAGGAGGCATCACCTCTGACATTTATGGTGGGAAGAAGATGAGGGGGCAGAGAAATGATTATAAAGTTTTCTCACATGATAGAGAATTGCCTCCTGGATTTCCCCAAGCCTTTCTGTTCACTAAAACAGCTCTAGTGAGTTGCCCCATGACTGGTGTATGAAGAGAAAGACACTAGAATTTCTAAACCTGATCTTGAAATGTCTATCTTCATATGTAATCATCCCCAGATGTCGGTATGTGACTAAATGTCCCCCGAGTGAAGGAATGATACATGGAAATGAGAACCATGTTGTAATTTTGCCCTGCTTGCTTGCACGTTTTCAGAATATAATTAAAGGCACACGACACTCTCAGTTGTTAACTGTGGAGTTCATGTTAGGTTTTTACAGCACTTTGGCAGAACCCTAAAGCAAGTTTTACTGTCTAAATTCCTCGCTCTCCTTTCTTGCCCTCTTTCCTTTCTTTCCTCCCCTTCCTCCTTTTTGGAATCAAAAGGGAACTCTGGGTTCTCTAGGTTCTTACTGCTCTTGTGCCCAAACTACAGACAATTCCAACCTGTGTCTAAATTAATTTTCATTTAGCTGCTTCCCAACTGGTACCTGAAAGTGTAGCTGAGTTGTGTAATTCCTTTCTTTTTCTTTCAAATAAAATCTGATGAGGATCAGGGTCTTCTACCCCGCCCCCCTCAAGTAGGCAGATGAGCGCAGTGAGGTGGCTGTTTGAAGGGAGGTAGACGTTAGGTTGAGGAGGAATCAGAACCTGACTTTAGGTCAGTTGATTAGTGCTTAGTAAATCATAGTCCTCCTTATAGTGCCCAAATGATCAGGAAGTCTACCCTATTGCCTAAACAATTTCTTCTTAAGTCTGTTTAGTCACTCTGCTTATGCCCAAAACTAGAATGTATATCTCTTTTAAATTCAAGCCAGGCATGGTGGCACATGCCTATAATCACAGCACTTGGGAGGCTGAGGCAGGAGGAGCACCGTGTTGGAAGCCACTCCAGGCAACATAGCAAGTTCAAGACCAGCCTGAACTATAGAGTGAGACCTAGTATCATAAAGCCAAAAATAAATATAATAAAATAATCAGTAAGCTGTATACTTTTGATTATAGATGACACAACTTTCATTTTAAAAATAATGATAAAATCGTAAATTTAAGTTTTAATGCAGACACATACAAGAAACAAAACCAACTTCTGGTTCGGGGAAGTCTTAGATGATTCCTTCCCAGTGCTTTTATTTCTGTGAGTATTGAAACATGAGTAAATTTTGTCTCTCAGGTAATATTGGACATTTTTCATTTATTCCCATTTTTCAGATCTGCTTTCAGAAACAAAGCAGAAGTGGCAGCCTTCTCTCCACTGAAATTATAAACTGTAGAAATTTCCAGTGTTTAAGACTTTAGATTGATCATTCCTTTCAGTGTAGTGGAGAGTGGGAGGTAAAAGGGCTAATGAATTACCTAAGAGCTCAGTTTCAGTTTGGAACAGAATTTGGCCGTGGTGTTAGATTCCTTGGAAACGGGTGTGATGTTTCCAGCCGTCCACAGTGGATGTGACCAGGGCGTGTTCTGCCTCCAATCCTAGCGGCAGCTGTCACTCTCCTTGTTTCTCTTCTTGAGAGTTCGTGTTTCTGAGTTTTACTCCTAATCTTTAGAACTTTGTGTTATGGTATCCCCTCACCCCAAAGAAACTAGAACAAATATTTCTGCAGAATATGAATATGGTATTTGTATTTAAATTTCTGGTTTACTAAGGTCTTTAACATTGAATAGGGTTTTAGAACCCTTCTGTCCTAATGACTTCTTCCTCATTATTTTAAAGGGCTAATGGTCCACACTCTTTCCCATTCTGGGCTCAAGAGATACCTGCTGTTGTTATTTGAGACCAATTACTTCATTTGTCTAAACTCACCAGTGTAGGCCCTGGGCACCTGGAAGTTGAAGACCTGTCTGTCTGTCTGTCTTTTTCCTCTCCTTCAGTACTGGATGAGCTCAGAGCTTCATACTGACCTATATCCCCAGCCCCTCCCTTTATTTTGGTGGAACAGTCTCATTAAGTTACTAATTTGCTCAGGCTGGTCTCAAACTTGCAGTCCTCCTGGCTCAGCCTCTTGAAGTGTTGGGATTACAGGATGTGGCCCCATACTTGGTGAAGACATCACTCTTGAGAATTCATTCCTAGAGCCCTGCCTCCTTCGTACCCACCCCACCTCCACTCTGATTCAGACTTGGCCTTCCTCCGGCCGATCATACTCTCATTGTGAGATGTGAATACTTTCATGGTGGACCTAACTCACTGATGCGTTGATTTTATTTTAAAATTCATTTATGTACTTACATTCTGTTGATTGAAGTATTCCAAAAAATTGTCTCGGGATTTTTTTTTTTTCCCTAACTGCTTGTTTTTCCAAGACATTAAGTGAAGAACTCCCATCTGACGAGTATCAAGTGTATAGAATAGGAAGTAGTTTTTATGTTTATGTAAAAATGTAACTGCTGTACCTTTACTGCGTTACATTTCTTTATCGTCTTCTAAGGAATTAGGAGTTCTTGTGTGATATGCTGGGCTACTCGTGAACTGGGCTATCACAAGGAATGTTCTAATTAACTTTGAAAAATGCCGTAGGTTCTCATAATTTTTATTTTTATTAATTTTAGCCAGTTTCAGAATTGTCCACTCAAGCTTATTTTCACAACCCTTTCCTTTTTACTGAGACTTAAAGTGGGACTTAGCAGAAGATGCAGAGGAAAGCAGAACTGACTATGTTTGTGCTTAGAAATTTACTCAAGAGTCTGTAACAGGGTCAGCATCTTGAACAACACTGGCGGGATATTTTTCTTCTTTGTAGTTTTTCAGTTGTGTCATTTACTCTTACTTCTTCCTTCTTAAAGACCCATGTAAATATTCCGATCCAGATTTTAGGCACTGAGCCCCACTGATTCAAAGTTGCAGCTTATTGTCATCACCCCAGAGTCGTAAGATGGTGCAGTTGTGTCTGCTGCTACTGCAGGGGGGGATTTTCCTCAGGAGAGGTTGGGCTCTTACTTGTTGCTCAGGGTTTGATCACATTTGTTTCTCTAAGGTACACTGAATCTGATTTTCTTTGATTTCGTGATATTATCTTTGCTTCTAATTGTTCCTGTTGTCTGTTTGATGACCAATCAGGCATCTAATCAGAGAAGCTGCATATAATCAGGTGAAAGGAACATGGATGTACTTTCAAGAGGTGGTAGATATGGGGCCACTAGTTTGAGGACTAGGTGCGAAGGAGGGAATGAGGGTAATCTAAATGATTATTTTCTTGTTGTATAAAAGATATAAAAATAAGATCCTTTATGTTAAAAAAAGTTTGTGAATAGAGTATGCAGCTTTTCTATTGGAATTTTCTTATTTTTCCTGATATTTATTTCAATAGCAGTTTAGCATTTCAGGAAAACATTTATTTCACAATGGGCTTTGCTTTTGGATTAAGGAAAATGCCTTAACCAAGATTATTATTTGTGGTAATGTATGTAACAATTCCAAACCTTGGCCAACTTTCGAGAGTCAAAACCGAGTGTAGCCAAGTGTGATGGCGCCTGCTTGTAACCCCAGCACTGTGGGAATCTGAGCTAGGAGGGCTGCAGGTTTGAGCCCAGCTTGGGCAATGTAGTGAATGGGAGACGTGTTTCAAAATTAAAAAGGTCTGAGGATGTAGCTTAGTTTGAAAGCCCTGGCTTCAGTCCCCAGTATTGCTAAATAAGTAAATAAATAAATATATACACACACAAGAAATAAAACAAAAAACCACAAGTGAAAGATCAAAGGACTAATGATTTTTAATATGACTGAGTGATTTCCCTATCTTGGGAAGGATTTTATTTTATGAGGAGGCCTGGTGTACGAATCAGGGTTTTCCCCAATGGATAATTTTTTTAAATTTTAAAAATAAAAGAATATAAACTCAAAAAACACAAAAACAATCAGGAAATACACAAATTATGGGGAAGATAGTGGCGGATTGACAATGAATACTATTTTATATAATGTCTTCGTATTTGTTAATCACTTATCTCAAAAACAATGAAGGAAATACACAAATATATGGAAGATAGTAGGGGATTAACAGCTGTTGTATTATATAATGTTATCTTCATATATTTTACTCAGTTATAAATCAGTATAATGCATAAACAATAAAGGAAACAATTATAAAGCAGATATTGGCTATTACAAAATGATGTCTTCACTATTACTCAGTTATACAAATGATGGCACGTTCGATTAATCAGTTTTCTCCACCCTCATCTCCATTGTTCTCCCACCTAATGAATCTTCTTCCCTCTGACAATAACTGTACTTTTTGGTTTATTTACTCCCTCGGGCTCTCACACTGAGAAGGCACATGGCTGCTTCAGATTAGCAAACATGGGTGCACTCAAATTCCTATGGCACTACGTGGAAAAGCACCCATCCTCAAAGACGGTACATAGGCAGGGACCCAAATACATTATGGTCATACCCGATTGATAAGCCCTTGAGGCCCTCGGGGTCTAGGCCAGTCTGCAGGTTTGCCCCCATGGACCTCTGGGCCCCACCTCAATGAGGCTTTCCCAGGGACCTGGACCGGTCTGTGAGGTTGACCCCGCAGATTGCTGGGTTCCATCTGCACAGAGTGCTCCCAGGGGCCTGGTCAAGTTCTCGGGGTTGCCCACTGCTGGGCTCTGCCCCAGCGAGGTGCTCCTGGAGACCCGACCCAGTCCGTGGGGTTGCTCCCGCAGACCGCAGGGTTCCACTCCAACGAGGTGCTCCTGGAGGCCGGTCGAGTTCTCTTAGTTGCCCCCACAGACCTCTGGGCTTCGACCCAACGAGGCGCTCCTGAGGGCCCAGTCCAAGACCTCAGGGTCCCCATGTTGCCTGCAGGGAACTTGATTCTCATTTCTAAACCTTCCTGGGACCAGGGGACCTGCCTCTCTCCTGCTTGACATTCTCATGTTGTTATAGTCCAGTGTCTGGGTGGCGATCCTCTGGGAGGATCCTTCTCTGCTGTTTTCCCAGTCGCCTTCCAGGCTGGGATTTTTCTGCTCCAGTTTTGGCCCAGTTCTCAGAACTTCACTTTCCTTTTTCCAGGTTGGAAGGCTTCTGTGAGCACAGGCTTCTGAAGCTGAAGCCGTGAGCATAGGAATCAGGGAGTGGGCCAAGGGTGTGTATGGAGTGGTGACTCCCTCTTTCTCCTCCTCCTCTTCCTCTAACTGCACCATGGCAGTTGCCCGAGCTGTTTTTCAGGAAGCAGTCTTGTTTGCTCCCTGTGAGGGTTTGAATTCTCGTTTCAAATCCTTTGATGCTGGGCATAAGTGGTGTGAAATCTCCCCCACTCGTGCTCACTGGGGTAGTTCAGGGTGTGTACTAAGTTTAGTTATTAGTTTTGGGAGACAATTGGAGGAGTTTCTCAGGTCTTAGGGTATGTTGTCATCTCTCAATCTCCAGGACTGCTGTTTTTCATATATCTTGTCTTTGTTGATACAAAGTTCATATTTGCAAGTGGTGTGGAGTCCCTCTCAGTGCTCATATTAGTAGCAAGCCTCAGCCTTCCAGTATGTCGTTGACCTGGCTGCTCTCGCTGACCTGTGGCTGTTGCTTCTCTTCCAGGATGCATGCCTAGGATCTTGGAGAGGCAGCATCAGGGGTGGCGGCCGAGGGAGAGGAATCCCAGGGTGGGGGTGGCACCATGGGGCCCAGAGCGTCTCCATGGGCCCTGCACAATGGAACCACATGGCCCTGCAGGTCCCGCGGCAGCTCCACGCCTCCCATGGCATCACTGCACGGTCCGTGGCGGCCTTGCCCGCACCCTGCAGCAGGACTGCGCCTGGCATCAGTTTTATGCATGCTGGCAGCGGTTCTGCATGCAGTGGCAGGTCCGTGCCTGGCAGCAGCTTTGCACACACCCCACAGCAGGACTGCCCCCAGCCATACTCTGTGAGGGGGACTGCGCCCAGCAATGGTGATGGCCATGCACATCTGGGCGGTGGTTCCGCATGCCACGGCAGGACCTCACCTGGCAGCGGCTCAGCACATACCCAGCATCTCTGCAAGCTGCAGTGGACGCCCCCCCCCCCCCCCCGCCGTGTTAGCTCAGCCCCTCATGGTTCACACCACCTGAGTTCAGCTCCATGTTGCTGGGCTCTGGTTCCCAGCTCACATCGGCAGGCAAGGTGCAGTCTCCCGTCCGAAGTGGGAGGTGCGCGTGGAGCCTCTGGACATCTGGATGCACTGAGGGTATGAGTGAAGGGTGGGGGTGGGAGGCAGCCATGGTGGGCGAGGCACGTGGGGTGGGCCAGTGCCAGGCAGGTGCAGGTCTGAATGCGGCTAGGCTGGTGTGGCCAGTGGAAAGGCTGAGACCGTTGTCCTGCCACCGCTTGCTCCGTTCTTGGAGTCAGTGTTCTGAGGTCTCCACAGCACTTCCTCACTGTCGCTGCGCCCTCTCCGGCCTCCCCCTCTGTTCTGATTTTGGTCTAGCCCATACATCGTGACTGCTTCTCCAGGAGGCTGGTTTGCTCTTTCTGATGGCCTCATTTCTCATTTCAATAACTTCCTCGGGATCCACTTCTCTCCTTCTGGTCCTTTTGATGTTGCTGTAATCCAGTGTTTGGGTGGCGGTCCTCCAAGAGGGTCTTTCTCTGCTGCTTACCTGGTCGCACCTTCCCGAAAGTCCTTTCACCCCAGCGGATAATTAAAGTATTACCTATAGTAATATTCGATTCCCCTTACTTTACACTTCCTTTTAAATTTGAAAAGAGTTTAAAATCTCAACAATTTAAAATAAACTGTAACAAAGTCAGTTTTTCAAAGGAAGGCGGGTAGATTATTATATTTGTGTAACTAAATATCTGTATCAAAAGCAAACTTACACTTCGAAGTTTCTCTTCCTAGTGGCAGGATCTTTCTTCTTAGAAGAACAGTACAGAGCATCCATTGTAGTAACTGCTGCCAGAATAGGACTGCAGAGCTAAAGCTGTTTCTAAAGTAAGGGAAGCTGCTGGTTTCTGAAATAATTTGTCTTTCTCATTTAAAAGAACTAATTCCTTTATTTATTTATTTATTTATTTTATTTTTCTGTACTCCTTCCCTGATTTCCTTCTGTGTACCCTGGGCATTTAGTTATCCATACCCCTTATGCTGTCAAAGAAGTGTGCCCTGGGAACTGCCATAGTTCAGTTCATTACCCAGGCCTGTCACTTTCTAGGTATGTGATTATAAGCCAGGTACTTATCTGGACCTCCTTTCCTCTTGTGCAAAGTGGGGATAATCGCCCCCATCAGGCTTGTTTGTTTTGAGAACAGTGATTAGGTATATTAAATATCTAGCAAGATACCAGTCACAAAGCAGGCTCTTGAGAAGCAATGTTTTTATTAATGGTAGCCTGTCCCATTATAACTGTCAGCAGCATTATCTATTGAGCTGGGCAGGTCTCAGGAGAGTATCTTGTGGGATATTATTTGATTCCATTATATGGGTCATCTAGCGTGATGTTCATTTTGTTTGGCTATGTTTTGTTTGTTATACAGTGAATGTCCTAGCTATTCTGGACTGATTTAAATTGGAGTTCTTGGTTTTCACAGATAATTATGCTCTCATTTAAAGAGTGTGGTCCTATGTTGTTCATTTGGAATGAGGCCAGCTAGCAGATAGGCTGTTGGACTCTCTGCTCTTCTGTGATGGGCCTTTCTTGCTTTTGCTTCTTGGACTTAGGCTGATGGATCAAAATATCTTAGGTGATGGTTGCAGAACCCTTGGCAATATTATGCTCAAAATATTGGGCATGTGGCCCAGGCAATATTTCCATTATTTGAATTGTGCACTTCTCTAAGCCTTATCCTCTCTGTTCCTTTCTGTGTTAGTTTATGGTGGTGGTGGGGATGGGTTTTTAGGTTTAATAAATATTTTGGTGCATGTTATAGTCAAAGCCTTCAAATTGCCCCCCACCCATTGAAAAGTGAAGCTAATGTGGTCTTTCCTTACTAGCAATGGATTTTAAAAGATAGAAGGGAGAAATACGATGTGGTCTCATCTTGGTAAATGTTCTTTAGGCCCACTTACTTTAGTGTAGGTTGCAGCCTCTACAATTGGTCAATGTAGTGTGTCCTGACTTTTTTTTTATGGACCAGAGACTAGACTAGAACATGAGAATATGAAAAAGAGTCCTTTGCATGTACAGGAGTAATGATTAAGTAGTATTTTATAAAACTTTGTTTTAGTTATGTAAATATGTATATGTGTAGTGTTTTTTAAAGTATTTATATAAAAACGGCTAGAAAGCAACTGTTGTTATGTTGGTTTGCCACTAAAAATTCATCTTACGTTTTAAAAAATCAGTTCTGTGTAGGCTGCATTTGACTGAACCCACCCCTGCCCCCCACCTTCCATGAAAGAAAACTAGGCCTTTTGACTGTCAAGTCATTATTGATGGAGGACTTGGCTGCTGGCCTGACTGGGCTGAGTCTTTTGTTAAGGTCTCTTGGGTAATGAGCCTATTGTCTCTCCTTTTTTGGTTTTCTGATTTTTGCTCTTCCTCTATGGATCCTGGAAGCCAGTCTGGTTGTTGGAAGGAACAGAAGTTCCCACACAACACAGAGATCTCTGCAACTTACGGTTTTTGCGATTGTTGTGCAAGTGTTAAAAAAATATGGTTGCTGAAGAAAATAAAACTGATTAATGTGAAATAGCCCACTCTTTTTCTGCGTGGTGGTAGCACTTTTGCTAATCTTTTTAATATAATTGGTGTTTATTTCATGGTGTGTGGAGTTTTAAAAATCACCCAAGCACCCAAACCTGTTTAACTTGTGATTTTAAAGATTGGTATTGAGACACTGGTAACAGAAGATTTAATTGGATTCTGCTTCTGTAGAGCCTACACTATTGCTTTTCTCCACTGTTAAATGAAGATGTCCACTTTGTGCATGCTTAGGGGTACGGTGCTTTGGTTTGTACTTTCTTCTTTTTAAAATTATTAGTGTTTATAGGTAATGCAGAATGATGAGGTTCATTTGGTAAAGTACATTTGTACTTTTTCTAATACTTTATTTTAATGAGTTCTTTTGTGTTTCGCTTTTTTGATTATCATCTAAAACTATCCAAATAATGTAACTCATTCTTTAGTCATTAAGATGCATTCCAGGAGAATCATTTTAGAGGTACATGAGTTAGCCAGTGTCAAGCAGTATTTATTGAGTGCCTTTCACTTGCTTGGCAAGTAGGACTGAGGCACCAAAAGAAGCCCTGTAAGTAAAAGATGAGGCTTCTGCTTTTTAAAGGCTTACCATTCAGTCACTTAAACATTTGTCAGGCACCTACATAGTCCCCTACTTACAATGCTAGGGTCTCTGCTCAAGTCTGTCTGGGAAGGAGAAAATTATATGAAACAACAAAAATATATTGTAAGTTCTGAGAAGTTTGGGTTAGAAAGTAGCAGCCTGGGATATCCGAGGACAGAAGAATCACTGAACTCTGAATCACTGTCAGGAGTCAGACAGGATAGGAAAAGGCTATTGCACACAGTGGGATGGTCCTGTGTGCCCAGAGGCAGCCAATTTCACAGAGTAGCGCATAAGGGAGGCATTTCTAAGGTTGTATGCCAAGGAATGGTGAACAGGTTGAAATGTGTTGGTTGGGGCTATGTATTTTAAGGTGGATAATTGCAGAGTTACATAAACTAAAAAGGTCCCTTTACATCATGTGGTCTTTACAGTCTTCTTTGGGAGAAGAGATGGTTTATAAATAAGTAACAAAGCTGTACTATAAGGATGGTGGTGGAAGTCGGATCAGCAGAAAGCTTGGAGTCACCCAGAACATCAGTAGCCACCCTTGCGCTATATTAGTACTACTGGGCAATATCGCTGACTCAGTGACAGACTTCCTTTCTGGAAGGACTGGCTCTTGACTTGCCAGCATATGACACTCCCAGTTCAACAGGTCATCCTGTTCCAAACTTCCCAGCTGACTGTGAAGTGTAAGGCAGTCTTGCATTCCCCACCTCTAACTGAGGATCCCACCACATGGCTAGACCCATCTTTTATCTGTAGTCACTTGTTCTTTTTTTTTTTTTTTGCGGTACTGGGGATTGAACTCAGGACCTTGTGCTTGCCAGGCAAGCACTTATTCCACTGAGCTATATCCCCAGCCCTAGACCCATCTTTTATAAGGGCAGGGTATATGTGCTGCCCTCTGCCCTGGGCTCACAGGTGGTGGAAGTGTTTTCCTCATAGCAGTTACTAAAAGAGCTGTTCTCACCGTTTCACTCTTGATTCTTCAGTTTTTTCATTTTCTTGCCTATGTGTTTATTTACCTTCTTCATATTGTCTGTGGAGGTATGAACCATCAGCTATTGCTGCGATAGAACCTCAGATCTCATTGACTTAAAACAGTAACACACATGGGATTTCTGCCGCCGAGGGTTAACTGTAGTCTGGCCAGTTTTCTCTTAAATCTGTTCCTCCCTCTTCCCATGCCCAGACTGCTGGGTGGGTGGCTGCAGATTGAGCTCCCCGATCAGAGACATTGGCAGGATATTGTGCAAGAGGACAAAGAGAGAACCCGTGACACTTCCCCACTCCCTTCTCAGCGTTGGCTCAGCAGCGTTTCTGTGTGATTCCAGCCCCCACTGGGCAGGCTCTGCATGGTTCCCTGCTCTTCTTGGGTGACTCCAGGCCTTCAACTCCAGGGATACCATCTTTTATTTATCATCCCCAGTTTGGCTCTCTGCAATTTTACAGTTTTTGTGTAACCAGTTTTCTCTACTAAATTGCTTCTGCTGTGGGCTGCAGTGTGGCCCAGTAGTGGGGTGGTTGGGTAGCATACAGGAAGGCTTGGTTTGATTTTCAGCATCACAAACAAAATAAAATAAGCTTACTCCAAACAGGAACAAGCTGATGTCTAGTTCTCTTTTGTACTCCCCTCCCCTTGTGAGGACAGTGGGGTTTTTTTCTTCTTAATTAGACCCTGTCTGAGGCAATGTTCTCTCTTTTTTATTTTATTGGTACACTTCAGTTATATATAATGGTAACATTATTGTAGGGAGTTTGTACCAGTACATGTATCTTGCTGCTGCTTTTTTCCCATTCCCCTCCCCTCCCTTCAATTTTTCTTCCCCTCTTTAGGCAATGTTCTAAAGAAGAAATTTTTCTTCTATGATTGTTCCCCTAAGCTACAGCCCCCAAAGTAGGTATAGAAACAACCCATTGTATTATGACACAAAAAACTCTAATGGAGAGTATGATACGATATAAAGAGTATTGTGTTTAGAATCATGGGCACCAGTCATGACAGTATCTATCTAGCCCTGTCACTTATGGCACTGTGGCTTTGGTGTTTGTCTCTCTGAGTGGCTGTACTTATAATTCTTATTATACCTACATCTGTGGATTGTCAGTGATGACCAAAATGAATGCATTATAAATGATAGGCCTTGTTTTGGTAGTACAGGGAGCCATGGGTGATGTTATAGAACAGCCTACTAGCTAGTCATCTTTTAATTTTTTATGAGCATTTATAGCTGTATTCAGTATAGTTTCTCATTTTGAACTCGGAGTTGTGAGAGTCAGTGGTTAGAGAAAAGTTATATAAAGCATTCACCTCCTCTTTGAAAGTATTTATTTACATGCATTTAAGAGTTGTCCTTCAAATGGCTAAGCAAAATTTGACCACTGATAGTTCCCCAGGTCTCCCAAGCTTTTTTGGTTCTTCCTATCTTTACTGTAAAACTAAGAGTAGTTTACAGAGTTCCCTGGTGCAGCGCCATGTCACTGCACTTTATGCAGGCTAACATGGACTGCATTTCAGTTATACGAGCAAAAAATTGCCTGTCTGCCCTCAATCTCTTGAACATCCTTCAGTTAGGGTCTTACCCTGGGGGAGAGGTTTGCTCTGATTCAGAAAAGGCTTGTATGGGTAGAATTATTTCTAGTTCAGAAGATGCCAGGATGGGGCCAGGGGTGGAACACAGTGGAAAAGCTCCTGAGGCAGGCCAAGCCTTAGAACACACACACACACACACACACACACACACACACACACACACACAGAGAAATTCAAGATTATTAAATCTAGTGATTTAGAATCAGTGGGCCCCAGTCAATATCTGAGTTAATATAGAAATAATAATTTTTAAAAAATGTCTGTGCTGAGCTCACACACAGGCTCAAAGAACTAATACCTAAATGCAGGTCCACCAAGAGTAGATTGTTTTCCTGTTGTAATTTACAAATGACCTAGAGCTAGGTTCAACTGAGTCTTTCTAAATCCTTGATAATTTGGGCTAATACCTCTGTGATGGAATTTAAAAGTGAGTTCTCCTGTTAGTGTTACTTGAGACACAGAATTCTCATCCTTAGCCCAATGAAGGGAGCTCAGGTGTGGAAGCTGGGGGACCTGGCTTAAAATCACAGCTTTGCTACTTAGAGTGGTCCCCCTTGGTCCCCCCAACCCTGCCACATTTGAGGTTTTTCTTTTCCATGGTTTAAGTTACCTGCAGTTGTAGTTACAGTTAACCCATGGTCAAAAATATTAAACGGAAAATTCTAGAAATAAAAATTCCTAAGTTTTAAGTAACTTTTTAATAGTATATTGTTATAATTATCCTATTTTATCAGTTGCTGTTATGAATATCTTACTGCACCCATATACCGAACAGCATAGCTAGCTTCGCCTGCCTTAAATGTGCTCAGAACACTTACATAGCCTACAGCTGGGGTGGAATCATCTAACCCAATACCAATTTTCAATTAAACGTTTGAGTATTTCATATAATTTATTGAATCTGTATATCCAAAAAATGGCGGCAACACACCAGACTGTAGAGTGCCTGTTTCCCTCACGACAGAGGGGCTGCCTGGGTGTTGCAACACACAGTTGCTGTGTCCTGTTGCCACCCAGCGCGGGGAGAAGGCATCCTACAGCATGTCCTTGGCCTGGGAAAAGACCGGAATTCGCAGTACAGTTTCAACTAAATGCATATTGATTTTGCACCTTTATAAAGCTGAACTGTTATAAGTCAGAGACCTTTCGTATGCAGGGTCGGTGCTATCTGCAGTTTCAAGGGCCCCCCGGGGCCTTGTAATGTGTCCTCTGTGGATAAGAGGGGGCCACTGTAATAGTATGTTACCTTGGACATGTTATGTAACCTCGAAGAGCCTCAGGTTCTCTTTTGGTAAAATGCAGGAAAAGGGTGGCTGTGGTGAACACATTATAATCTCATGTTTAATATAATGTCATCAGGCAGCCAGGCACTGTGTTGCACGCTACAACCCAGCACTTGGGAAAGCTGAGGCAGGAAGATTGCAAGTGTGAGCCCAGGCTGGGCAACTTAGAGATTTAGCAAGACCCTGTCTCAAAATAAAAACATTTTCAAAAGGTCTTGGGATATAGCTCAGTGTGTTCAATCTCTAGTAACAAACAAACAAAATTTAAAATTAACAGTATCATGCTTCTCAGGTGAGTGACTTTGGAGTCAGGTATTCAAGACCGTACAGCTACGCTACAGAGGTGTGCTGAGTCCCTTAGGCTTTACTACTATGACTTAAATCTGATGGAGATTTTAATATTACCATTCTTTATAAATGTTTCTGATAATTTCACTTTTCATCAGGTCATCAAAGCCCTTAGAGTTTAGAGAGAATTACAGCTGGACTTACCATCTTTTACGTCCTGCAGTGCTAGGAGGAAACGTGAAGGTGATGGTATTGCAAGTACTTTTTCTTTTACTGCCATAAATTTAAAGTCTAATTTTTCTCTAAAGAACAGGGGCAATTGCAGTAGACAAATGCCAGTTGTTAGCTGTTACCCTTTGGGTACGTAATTACGCACATGCCTGTGGAAATGAAAGAACTGAAGAGGCATTTTGGTATCATAGGAAATCATGTTTTCTAATGATTCATCATCTGTTGTTAGCTTCTGCTCCTGAAAAGTGAACCTTAATCTTTAACAAAAGATCCCAAGTATGGATAAGCTTTTCATGTTAGCAATTTTTAGTGACTGCTTGCCGAGGAGTTTTTTTTTTTTAAACCATGTATCTTGTCATCTCTGTATTCCTCAGTGCCTAGAATAGTGTCAGTCTCATGGAGGTGCTCACTGAATCTCTGTCAAATTAAATTTCTTTTTTTAATTTTAATTTTTTTTTTGAGACAGGGTCTTGCTATGTAGTTCAGGCTGGCCTTGAACTCCTTGCATAGCCCAAGCTGACCTCAAACTTGTGGCAGTCCTCCTGCCTCAGCCTCTCAAGTGCTGGGATTACAGGCATGTGCCACCACACCTGGCTTCAAATAAAATATTGAAATTTACTTTTTCATTGGTAGCTTGTTTTAAGTGTAACTTATATTTGCATCAGCTAACCTTTCTTTCATGTGGTCGGGCACTCTTCAGCTGTATCTGTTGTGTAGCTAACACGAAACAGTTTCAGTCAGTTTTCTGCTGTGTAATTTCACAAATGATTATACTCACACACAGGACAAAGCATTGGCTATAAAGTCTGAGAAGGGGTCAAGAATGCCACTTCCCAGGCCCCCTATCATAACCTCCACAATGGACTTCTGCCTTCTACTTTGAGGCCTCAAAGGTACCTTGCTTCCCCAGAGTAGATGAAACACCGGTTTTTGTGAATGCACACGTTCTTCCCCCTTTCTTCTGTTGCTGTAGAAATTCATGTGGAGGAATGGAATCCAATGATTGTGATCTCTTCTGTTCCCAAAATGGCCCGGAACCGTTTCCTTCATGCTTGTCATTCTGCTGACAGACCATCTGGGATTAAAAATACACAGTCATTGTGTTTCATGTTTGTTAATTTCTTTGCATCACTGCTATGTGCATTTCCTGACCTAGTGATGCTGTGGCCAAACTAGGAGCACTAACCCTTGTGACCACCAGATGTGGAAACCTGCCCCGGGCCAGCCTGTGGACATGCTTGAAGTTACAGTGTGTCTGTAAAATGGCATGCAAGTGCATAGTTCTGCTTTTGTTTTTCAGATTACTAATTTAGGGTTATAGTTAGAGTGCTGTCAAAGCAGTTTTGATCGGTCAAGAACTGGAAAGATGAGTTTAGCATTGTAAAACCACCCAATTTTCAACTGCAGAGGTAAAATTTTCAACTTGATGTTCAGTTTCTTTTCTCAAGTATTTATATGTGGCAGTGTTCTGGCCCTGTCCACCCCCTCTTTACCCAAGAACTTAGAATTGGTCACCTTCTGTATCCCTGGTTTACTTACAAAATAATCTGTGTACACCTGCTTTTTAAAAAAAAATCCCATTGTTACATGAGACCTTATAAGTAAAAAATAATTTTAATATACACAGAAGAAATTGTTCACAAAAGTCACTTTTGTCTTTTCTGTGAAAATTCACCATGACCCCCAGGGTGCACAGCTTTAATGAGGTCACTTTATTAAATCTTGTGCTGTTGCCCTCTCTTGTTTTACAGCTGATTAGACTAATTAAATATGACTAATAGATGATAGTATGGCAAACTCCAAGTTACCTGCATTGATCGGGGACGAGGGTAGCATGGGCAGTTGAAATCTGCAGATGATGGGAATCTTTTAGTTTATTTCTGCAGATGCTACCAAAGGCACTCCAGGAAAGCAAGTTCCAAGTCAGGCGTGGTGGTGCGTACTTAGAATCCCAGCACTCAGGAGGCTGAGGCAGGAGGATCACCATGAGTTTGAGGCCAGCCTGAGTTACATAGTGAGTTCAAGGCCAGTCTCAACTACATAGTGAAACCCTGTCACAAACAAACAAACAAACAAACAAACCCCCAAGAAACAAGGAAAAAAAACCAGGTTCACATGTTTTATCCTGCTCTTTGTTTCCACACATTCTCTTGCAGGACAGCGAATAAACTGGAGTTGAAGGATTAGGGACTGAGGGATAGACCATCTGTGTCGGCTGCGCGGTAGATAGTGACTGCGGCCCCCAGTCCCGCATCTATTGACAGTAGCTCCCCGCGCCCTCACGCGCGCGGCGCTGGGGCCCCCGAAGGCCGGGAGCCCACTGGTGGGACTTCCTCTTCCCGGTTCCATTTTGATCGGCCGCACTTGTCATCCTCCAGCGAAGACACCCACGAGTCGCGACACCCTGGAAGTCTCAGGCGGGGCGTGAGCTGCTCATCTGGTGAGCCTTTGTGCTTTCTCCCCGTGGAAATGGCCTTGTACGTGATCGTGACATCTTGCAAGCATAGCCCTAAACAGCTTCTTTACTTCAGAATTTGAAGTATTCTTATAGTGAGTGCTATTTCAGTTATAACATGTGCAATACTGTTTTTTCAAAATTGCTTAATGCAAAGGTACCATAAAATTAAAAATTTTAAGTTCCTGATTTTGAAAATCAGCCCTCATGGACAAACTTGCCCTAATATCAGCCACCTTCTGGTCTTATCTATTACTTTCCATACACATTTTCTACACAGTTGCTGACATAGTACATCTTATTTTTGCAACTTTTATAACATTATAACACAATTTTTTCAAGTTTCTCAATGATTTTGATAGGGATCAAGGATCACTTTTAATAGCTTTAAAACATTTCCTTACAGTGGGTAAAACACAAAGTCTTCAGCGATTCCTCCGGCATTGAGAAGTAAGGGGAGAGGGGCAAGGCCATTTTTGGAGGGTCCCTGAGTGCCTGTAAGGGACTTGATCTTTTTGTCCCTGTGTTGGTTTTGGGGCTTATTTTGCAAGGTGAAACAATATATAATGCAGGACACATATTTTATATGATTATAAGTCATCCAAAGAACATTATATATAAGAGTGCAGAAAATCTGTCCACACATGAAGACCAAGAAATCCAGCTGAGGGCCTGGATCCTGCCATAATATGCTACATGAGTCCAGGTGAAGACCTAGAGCTCATAACAATGACACCCACAAATCCGACTGGAGGCCCAGAGCCCACAACTCCTCATGCAGGCCTGTTTCACAGATCTGTGCTGGGAAGGCCCAAAGGTCAATGGTGGAATCTAGAAAGTCTGTGCCAGTGGGATGAAGGATCTGTGCCAGCAGGCTGAGGGATTGCACTGGGGCCAGGAAATGACTCTCGGAAGAACCAGAGCTCCCCCGAAAGGTACCACCGCCGTCCTCAGCAACAGTGGGGCCCCGAGCTCCTCCAGTGATCAAGATGGCTGAGTTCCCATCAGGGAAGCCAAGGCAACAAGCTTCTGGAGGTCAGCAGTGCACCGTCTTCCCCTCGGGAGCCAGGAAATGACGATACAGTGAGAACCAGAGCCCTCCCCAGGTGAACCAAGCCATTCTTAGTGCCAGCGAGGTTCCGAGCTCCCTGGACAATAAAAGCAGCGAAGTTCATCAGGAGAGCCAGCACGGTGAGCTCCTCCACAAGCTTCCACCAGCTCCAACAGCCTTTCTCCACTTTCAGCAGCCTCGCCTTTTCTTCTCCGGTTCTGCCTCTTATGCTGCTGGCAACAATCCCCAGGTGGGCCTCCCACACCAGCACCGTGCTTGCTCAGTTCACCTGGGGGTTGACCACGAGTTATCCATCCGCTACAGTCCCTCACTCCCAGCCACACTATAGGAAATAAGAGTCATTGCTCTCTGGCCCAAAGGCAGGCTCGAGACCTCCAAATGTCTTTTGTCTCTTACATACCTGTCCCGGTCACTGATGACCTATTTTGAATGCATATTTTATAACTTTGAAAACCCTACCTGTGATGTACGGGCGCTCATTGACATTGAATGATCTTTAATACACTTCTCCATGATTTGGAAGGTACTGTCCATCTTGAAAGAAAGGGGCAAGGAGAAGAGAAACGTGAGGTGAGTAATTCTAAGATTGAGGACGAATCAGTGGAAAGGGCAACATCTTGTACTTACCCTTTAGGCTTCCTCCGTAATTATTTGTGTGGGAGGAGGGTCTTCAATGAGACGTTCTACTTTGACTTTGGTTTTATAAAGATAAACCAATAAAATATACTTTGAAATATATTTTAGGATGGTCTTAGAAAAAATTATGTGGTTTTAGATGATTCTCCAAAACATGAAATGTCAGGCTGGCTTTGTAAAAAGTGCCTTGAGGACGTGCTTTAGGTTTTCTTTTTGCCCCTTTCGTGAATGCTGGGGTTGGGGTGCAGGGAGAATGAGGCTGGAACATGGAGCCCACTGCAGCACATGTTGAAAGCCCCTCTGTGTTACTCTCTGAACATAGGTGTCACTTACCCTTTGTGTATTTAGGGTATAAAGAGGCAGTTGGCTGGAGCACAGAGGAGACGAAGCAAATGCTGCATTCGTCCAGGGTGGATCTTGGCCTCAAATTCAAGTTTAAGAAGATCCTGTGTTTACCAACACAGTTCAGTTTTGTGTGCTGTTTTAAAAGCTAAGCCAAGGAAGTACTAGTGCTCAGAGTTCTTTAGCATCTGTAAAGTCACAAAACTGTCTTAATTATTTAAGGTAAAAGGATATATACCATGTGTTGTAGTCAGGGTTTATAAGGAAAACAATGTAATACAGGACACATAATTTAAAGGATTATTTTACGTAGTCACTCAGAGGGTCAAGTACAAAGGAGGGCAGGGAATCTGTCCGCACACTAAAGACAGCAAGAATCAAGTTGAAGGCTTGCAATCCCCTGGCAATGTCCTGCATGAGTCCAGCTATGGACTTAGAGCCCATAATGCCCCTCAGGAGTCCAGCTGGAGGCCAAGAGCATGACAGTGTCTCATGCAGGCCTGTTTCAAGGATCTGCGCTGGAAGGCTCCATGGTAGTGGTGGAAGCTGGAAAGTCTGTGCCAGTGAAGAATGTGTGTGCCACCAGGCGGAGGGATCTGCACCAGAGCCAGGAAGTGACACTGAAAGTAAGGACCAGAGCTCCCCCGAAAAGTACAACAGTCATCCTCAGCAGCAGTCAGGTCCTGAGCTCCTCCGATGATCAGGACAGCTGAGTTCCCATCAGCCAAGCCAATGCGACAGGCTTCTCCAGGAGACTGAGCAGGGCACCATCTTCCCCTCCAGAGCCAGGAAGCCATGTGCAAAGTAAGGATCAGAGCTTCCCTAAAGTGAACCATAGCCATTCTCAGTAAGGACAAGGTCCCAAGCTCCTCGGACGATGAGAATAGCCGAGTTCATACCAGGAAGGCCAGCACTACAGGTTCCTCCAGGAGAACCAACAGCCCCCTAATAGCACTTCTTCTCCAGTTCTCCTTTTTGTTTTGTTGGCAACAGTCCTCAGGTGTGCCTTCTGTAGGGGATGGCGACTCTTAGCATATCATTTTAAGATAAAATAATTCTAGTCTTAGTACAAAACTCAAAATGTGTCTTGAGAGATATCCCAGAGGGGTTGTAAAAAGTTAACTTTGCAGTCCTGACTTTGCCCTGGAGTGCTTCTCCAAAGACAAAGAACACCTGGGCCCAGATAACCACCTATGACCTTGCCTGGGTTGTTTCATCCCTTTCCTGGACCTAGATAAACATTGTAACCATAAAGGAAATGTATGGTTACCTGAAGGGGTCATATAGAACAGAGTATAGAAAGTATATATCATTGTGGTTGGATTCATGACCAGGGCCTGACCCAGTCACATGGGACAAGGAAAACAACGTATGGCCAGGGCTACAACATTCCAGTCTGTTACCATGGGAACCAAAAACATATATAAAGTGGGAACAAAGGCAGGGGCCCCACGTTCTTGACCTGCTAGTGGGGGATGTGTGGTGACCGGTCTAAAATTAATAAGCTCTCTTTGTTCTAAATAAAGTTCTTCGGTCTTCTGTGGAATTCAGCCCATTTTTGCCAATACACTTCCACATCTGGCACCATTCAATTCAGCTGGGTGTTAAAAGTTGACCATAAGGTATACATATGGTGTACCTTGTGTATGCCTTATATGGAGAGATAGGCATAAAAGTCTTGTGGAAGTGTTTACTCTGTGCATAGAGGTTAGTAATGTCAGCTTTAAACTTTTGTATCATGGGGGATTATACTTACAAGTCAGGGTGATGTAATAATTCATTTTAATTTTTCATTGGGAAAAACTCTTGTTATTTTACCATTTTTGCTGATATTTGTCTCATCTTTTAATTGCATATAAACTCATTTAAATTTATTCATTAGCTATGACTCATTATATAAGTAATTGTCATAATTATTTACCCCTTGCATGGGCTGCAGTGAGCTGTAAGTACTGCTTAGTTTTACTATACTTTTGTGGTGTTGACTTTTAGTTTTTTTTAGTACCAGAAATTGAACTTGGCACCTTGCACTTGCCAGGCAGGGGCTGTACTGCTGAGCTGTATCTCTGGCCCTTGATGTTGGTTTTGATCAAAAGACTTGCTAACTAGATTCAGAGCACTGTGAGTTTGCAGCCATGTCTATTTTAGAATCTCTGATCACTTTCCTTAGAGATAAGTGAGTTGGAGAAGAGGGCAAAACGGGGAGGTGGACATGCAGGAGCAAATGGCTTTGGTTTCTCCTCTGCCTCTGGTAATTTGCAGTTCCCCCTTGTTGTTATTGATTTATATTAACTGGGTCAGAAAAATCGCTAAATTTTACATTTCATAGTAATATAACCTGAAATCCTTCCAAAGTGACTTGGGACCTTCCCTAGAAAATAATAAAGTTATTCATAAAATTGTAACTAAAATTTATTTCAGCCCTATTTGCTATATGATGTAGTGCACAAATAACAATCTCGTTTTATTTTTCCTCTTTTGAGAACTTATTAAGGGGTTGGGGGTGTAGCTCATGGTAGACCATTTGCCTGGCATGCATGAGGCCCTGGCTGGGCTCAGTCCCAGAACTGAAAAAAGATAAAACAACTTACTCTAAAAGGAAACAAAGATATCTTTTGTTTTTAGTTAATTGCACTGTATAGTGTCATGATTTAGGTCTATTTATACTTTTTTTTTCTTTTTAGCTTTCAATTTTAAATGAATGGAAAATATGATATGTAGTCAATACTTGGGAAGATCCAAAGGATGTGTTTCACTGCATTTGTGGTGCAGCATGATTGGAATGTTGTTGTAATTTTTTCCAGTGATAATTCCAGTGATTTGGCTGTATTATTTTCCCATAGCAATGGTGTATAAAATCAGGGATGGAAATCACAGAGGTCTTCTGTACTTCCATCCTGCAAAAAGGTTAGTTCACAAATAAGTTCCTGTGAACAGACTTTATGCAGTCAGAACGTTTGTTCAGTGAGATTTTCTAAAATCCATATTGAAAACTTCATGTTCATTGCCACTTCCACATTGAGACTTCAGACACATATCCTTTTGAAAGTGCAAGGTTTGCAAAAGAGACTTGTCATGCATTCAGTTGGCTGCTCTCAAATGGTGAGCTGAATGCTGCATAATTTCTCCTGTCTCCTTAATCCAATTTTAAATGTTTAGTGCTTCCTAGGTGTTTCTGCATATGGTATATGACTTGTTATAGGTGTTATTCCACTGTATTTGCTATTGCTTTCTTGACACATAGGAGTTACCATCCGGTATATAGTGACTTATTTTGCTCTTTATTTCCCAAGGACATTTTAAGGGTTAAGTTAGATCATTTTATTTTAATCTTATAGGTTAAAGCCCTTTGAAACTTTGAAATGTAGACATTTAAAACTTACATAACTATACCATGTTTATATGTCATGCATGTTTATGGTCCAAAGAAAAATTAGTAATTCTTTCTTAATTTCTAGGATTAGGTTATGAGTTTGTTACCTCATGTTGGTGTGGGTTAGCTCTTACAGATGGGTACAGTTATTATATGAGGAATGTTAAGAAATTTACTTAATTCAGTAACATGTAAAAAGTGCGAAAATAATATACAGCTGTACAGCTTTTTCAGCAGGGATTGGTAATGTATATCACTATTGATTTGTGATAAATGGAGTTCAACTTACCACTTCCTATTCATAGATGTCTTAAAAGAACAGAAGAAACCTGAAAAATTCTAATGTATCTTCTTAGGATCACAGGTATCTTTTTAAAGGGGGAGTTATGGGGAGTTATTCAGCATTTGAGGACCACTTGTTAGTCGAGCTAAAAGTATCCTTCCATTTCCTTTGCTGGATTTAATTGATATGAACAATTGGCTGCCAGTGGTTATTTCACTGTTGTTAAAATATTACCTAGAGTTATATTTAATGTGTTTTTCCTTCCAAACTATAGACCTAATTTTTAAACTAGAAAACATTCCATAAATTTTAATATAAATAAACAAAAAATTAAATAGTTCTAAATGTATGCAGCAAAATTGGTATTTGGTGGGATAACTTTTAAAACTCATGGACTGTATATTTACGAAGAAAGATTGCTTTAAACTCTACTTTTGATCTATATGACTCTTGGGGGTATTAAACCTAGAGTCTTCCCACTGAGCTGCATCCCCAGCTATTTTTTAAATTTTCATTTTGCAACAAAATCTCATTAAGTCACTAAGTTGCCCAGGCTGGACTTGGACTCGAGGTCCTTCCTTATACCATATAACATGCTTATTTTTATGCCACTTTTATACATTTTTTCCAGGTTTTCTTGTTTTGGAGGGATGGATAATTTTTAAAGCTTTAGTCTCTGATTCATTTATTCCTATTTTGTTAATCCAGTTTTCTTCCAATTAGGGGTTTCAACTAATTATCCCCAAATCAGCCACTCTAAAATTTCATTATTCTCCATGTTTAGAAGTACACATACAAAAGCAGAAGCAAATTGTTGTCAAAGTTTCAGAACTGGTAAGGCCCATCTGTGCTTGTGTCTTCTTTATTAGCAATCAAAATCTTGAGTAAGGAAGTTAATGAAGCATTTCTTTAAAGTAGATTTCCATATTTGGGAAACTTTTTTTTTCCTATTTCTGGAGTATCTCTGAAATGTAAATAGACAAACCACATAACCCATATTCAGATAGCTTGGGATCACAGATGTTTCCAAATAGACTTTTGAGACAAAGTTTCCTTTTTAATTATAAAAGCACAGTGTTAAATTTCTGCTTCTTAAAGTGGGTCAAAGAAGATAAATAACCCATATAAAAAATGTAAAAAATGTGCAGCATTATGAGTAAACTTAGCTTTGAAATCTTACATTGTTGTCCTTTACTGGAATTCTAAATGACCTGGAAATATGAATTTTTTTATGGTTCTCACAACTGCAGCCAAATTGAACTTTTAAAAGAACTTCAATGGGAACCAAGTGAAGAAAACCTCAGTTGGAGATGCCCTTGTTTCTTGGGCCAGGCAGCAGACTTCCCTCAGTCACCCAGTGAGTCCCCAGGATCGAAGAAAGAGCTCTGCTGTCCAGAGCTGCAGCACCCAAGGCAAAACGGGATAACTCACGGCTCATGCAGGAGGTCAGAAGAGCTGGCTGAGAACAAGTTCCCAAGGCCAGGAAAAGTACTCTTTCCCACAGTCTGGCACTGGTACCCTTTCACCCTCCCGCAAGCCTCAGGGCAACCTCTCTATTCTCTCGGTAAAGAAGAAAGGTTATGTTCTTCCCATCTGTTGACTGAAATCTGGTGTTAGTGAGAAGAGTTTCATCAGTCTCGTCCTTCTCTGTGATCACATGTATCTAATCTGTGGATTGGAAGGTGGCCTAATAACGGTCTTTAGTTCCTTTTCCTTGTGAGGCCTGTTAACTGTGGCCTGAATCCGGTTCAAACCTGCCTCCAGAAGGACCAGTGGTTTCTGAGAATTTTCTCATAGGCCGTGCTCTTGGGTAAGCGCTCACCCTGAATCCATCACCTCTGTCTCCGCCCGCTGTGTGTCAGCTCTTGTGCCCTTTGTTCCCGTGGACAACAGAGACCTCAAGTGCCACTTTGCCTCCAGCAGTGCAGGGCAGAGCTCCCCTTTCTGGGCCCCCAAGGGCAAGGGGTGCCACCTTCTTCCTTAGCCCTTTGAATGGAAAATCAGAACTTCTTTGTTCTGCCAACCCCTGCAATGCCACTCCCAGCACTGAGTGACCCAGCGCAGTGCACAGGCCCCCTTTATATTGAGTGAGATTGGTAGTGCCTGCTTTGCCCTGACTAAATCTTCTAAACTGTCTCCCATTGCTAAATTTTGGTTTGATTTTTCTACTGCCATTAATGAATGTGTGCCTCCATATCCCAGTTTTCCTGATGATTAATAGTTACTTAAGAAAAAGCTTTGAAATATAGTAATATAAAAAGTCCCACTTCCAAGTATCCCCCGCTTGATCGTAGAAATCATAAATTTTAGATAGAATCAAAGTCCCCTGTGAATCTCTTTTTCCATTTCTCTTCAGCGGTAATAGTTGGCTTTAATTTGTTGATAATCATTCTCATGCATGTTTTATGTTTTAATTACACATGGGTATATATCCGAATGTTATAGGCTTTGACATTTTTTATAGTTTTCAGAAATGGTTTGGGTCTGTGTATTCCTGCAACTTGTTCTTTTCACTTAATTTCATGTATATTGTTTTCTTAGAGTCAGATATGTTGGTGTGTGTGGCTTTTAGTTACTGCCCCCAAGTATTCATTTCCTTGTACACCAAGGTACAGTCCTACTGGTGGACGTTTCACTTGCTGCCAGTGTTTTCCCACTACCTTTAAAGAGCAGGCTTCCCAGCGAGACATGGACATCCTTGTTCGTGTCTCTTTGGAGAGGCATGATCTTTACATGCCAAAACTTGATCTTAACCCGAATCTGGGCAAATCACCGCGTCTCTCTGGGTCTCAGTTTTTTTCACTACAAAGGCAAGACTGTGCTAAATGCTCTCTAAAGTAGTCCCCAGATCTATAATTCTCTTTATAGATCTATAAAGAGAATCTATAGTTGCTTTTTTGCTTCTGTTTAATTAATACTGTGTATCAGTTGTGAGCAACCAATTACCATAAGAATCAATTCAGAAAAAAACCTATTAGAATGAATGTGTTTGTGTATTTAAATCCAAATGAAAATGGCTTTGAGACCTTTAGGAATGTTTCTTTACAATTTAGATTTCTTATTTCATTGAGTAGATAAATATTAATGAGGAAACTGGGGTTGCTTTAAAGCCATTGGAAAAAAGATAATAATGTAGAGTAACACGGAAGCAGCTGTGGAGCTGGCTCCTGATTTAGATGTTGGGTCGTGCTGCCTGCTGGGATGGCTGCACACAGCCCTCCTGGTCGTGGACTGCGCGTGAGTCAGGGTGACTCAAGGCTGCCATGCTGAGCCTGAATTACTCTGCTGTGTGCTGCCAGAAAATGATGCTCTTTGAAGGGCGAGTGAAATACGAAGGACTTCTTGACCCTAAGTGTAATGCACCTGTGGAGCTATGTTTTTGAGATTATGTGTTACTTAAAAAAAAAAAAAGCCATTCCTGCACCTGCCTGGACAAGTGGTGGCTCTTGTGTGACGGTCCTCCTCTCCTGATGCTGGGAGATGAGCTGTAAGCCTGGGAGAGCGGCACGCAGATGTCATGGCAGCTCCTTGGGTTGCTTATGATCCTTTTTTTTCTTCTTCTTTTCTGGTTCTTGATTAAACAATAAATGCGGTTACCGCCAGAGAAGTACTACAGGTTATCAGTGAGGGTAACGCTGGAAACAAGTACAAGTAAGAGCTGTTAGGGTTTGTCCATTTCATACAGTGGTGGATTATAGAGAGGCTTCCCAGTCCTCGTCGCGGCCCAAGTTCGTATTTGTGATCCCGTGAAAAATTATTGGAACCCTAGTAGCTACCACTTCCAACCTACCACTCGCAGTGCAGCCCATGAATAAAGACACTAATAGTTATGGGGAGCCAAGGGGTCCTAAGTCCAGCTATGATGATGGCCCTCTGGAACAAGGGCCCCCCCGCAAGGCTGAACCCAGATTTTTATTCATTCATGAAGATGGGAGTGGCTTGAGGATGAGTGGGTGTGAGAATGGCAGGAAGTGGGTGAGTGCCATGATCTGGGCCGGGTAGGAGGCCTGAAATCACCTCTGCCAATGCAGAGAGAAGGACACGCAGAAAGAGTAATCTGCATAAACAGTTGAAATAGAATCTAATGTTTTGGGGTCAGTGCTTCAGCTCTGATGTGTAATCTTTCAAGCAAGGCTCATTCCAGCCAACAGCATGGAGCATTGACTCACACATCCCACCTCACCTGCTGTCTTCAGGGACTACCACCAGCACCTCAGCCGGACCGATAGGCACTGCTTAAAGCCAATTAAAGGGATAGGGAAAATTCTAGTCAGCTCTGTACGTATCAGTACATGGAAATAGGGTCAGGCTCAGCCAAAATGGACACAGATGCTCCTTTTTCAAGGAGAGTTGCCCCGGTGGTCCTCCATGGTAGATGTAAAATTTTGCCAAAGAGATTTGAGGAGTGTTGTAAAAGGTATTAAGATTGGTGCCAGCGGCCTTCCCACTCTCACTACTCTTTTTTATGAGCCCTGTGGATTGGGGGACCCCGCTTCCGGGACAGGCCTTGATTAATCTGAATTGAACTGAGAGGTGGTAACTCTCCGTGGCAGTGCTCGGTTCAGGAATTTGGTCTTAGCCCAACAGAATACTTTAATAAGTTTATAATCTGGAAATAAGACACAAAGGAAAAGTCCTTGGAGGCTTTGGGGAAACACATTCTCACTTTCAAGAGAGGAAGATGATCTGTTTTCCTTTTGATACTGCTGTTGTGGTCAGGAACTGCTCTCTGTCAGAAGATAAAATTGATACTCCCAGGAGGCAGAGCCAAGGGAGGCGCAGAGAAATGAGCCGGAACTGCTGGACTGAACCTTGGGCTCGTGACATGAGTCAACAAAGTACCTTAAGCTGGTTTGATTTGGGGTTTCTGTTCTTTGCAGCTGAAAGCATCCCGGTTGCTATGACTTTATGGTTCATTATTCTTTTAACCCCTAAGTAGCCTCAGAGCATTACCTTTGCTTTGAATTTTACAGTGGATATCAATCTATTCCATAGTTTTGCTGATAGCATCATTGTAAACATCATTTTCTTATTGGAAGAAGATTTCTCAGTATCCTAACTATGGTTGCTTTAAAACTGAACCTCCAAGATTATTTTAGCATCTTCACACTTAGTACTATTGCACTTTTACTTAAATGTATGACAGTGCTTAATGTTTAATTTCATGTCTGCTGTATACGTATTTCTGTGGACAATTGACTGGCAGAGAAGATGGGGCTTCGCATGATTTGAGAGCAGTTACAGAGCAACATGTTAACAAAACCCAGACCACATCACTGTGCGAAAGCCAGGCCTTGAGGCGGGATGGACATGGCTGAGCGGAGAGCTGAGGAGAAAAGGGACAGGGCTGCGGAGCAGCATCATCTGAGAACACTGCAGGGTGACAGGGCAGGGAAAGGGAGTGTGCAGGAAACCCAAGGCCTGTGCTGAAGGAGCAGGGGGGCGGCGTCTGGACCCCACGTCCGAGGGAAAGACCGCCAGGCTGCTGGAGGCCTTCGTTGCTGCCCTCCCCATGAGGGTTGTTGGAAGTTCCTCTGGCAGAGGTGCATGAGCAGTTAGATGAGGAGAGAGGCTGACCACCACTTCCAGAGAAACGGTTCCCTATAACCACGCATGTAATAGCAAGAGCCGTAGCGTAATAGGATCTGGATGTCTCATCTCTTAGTTTTATATGGAATTTCAAGATACCAAAGCTGCTCACATCCATTTTTTAACTAATTTGATCCTCGTCTACGGCCATACCACCCTGAACGCGCCCGATCTCGTCTAATCTCGGAAGCTAAGCAGGGTCGGGCCTGGTTAGTACTTGGATGGGAGACTAATTTGATCCTCCCTGCCTTCTTTTTTAAAATATTTATTAATAATAATAATAATAATAATTATTATTATTATTATTTTATGTATGTGGTGCTGGGGATCAAACCCAGGCCCTGGTGCTTGCAAGGTAAGAGCTCTGCCTCTGAGCCACATCCCCAGCCCCTCCTGCCCTCTTGCTGAGTGAAGATACAGAGGGGTGGGGCAGTTACAGGACCACCCAAATGCTGGTAAACCTGCAGTCTGGGCCTTTTGACCTCCCAATTCAGTGCTTTCCGGTAATCTTCATCTTAATCATTTTTAGTGAAATTCCTTTTTTTTTCTAAAAATGTTACGTTTTAGGCCCCTGCTTGCTCATTTCTGTGTTTACTAATTTTACAGTGTTCTACAGCACTTGTCTACCAACTGGCTCTTGGGTACAGCATAAACAAAACTAAATGCTACAACTAGCAACTCTTAAAAACATTGAAAACCTCTGAAAAATGAAAAGATGGTTAAATGTCACCATCTTTTAGAACTTCCTCAAATAAGAGAAATATAATACTTCTAACATACAAAACAGGGAAGACTAGGTCAGTACAGAGTTCTGAAATGTTTCAAATGAGTGGAGAGTGAGATTCGAAGAGAACCTCAAAATGGCTTTGTTGAATGCAGATGCTAAAGTTGCCCTTGTTTCTCTCCAGCAGTGGCAACCTGGCAAGAGCTGGAGTTGCTGTCTGCCAAGCCAGAGCCAGGACAGTGTGCTTTGGAACAGGTGCTTTGGTACATACCGCCTTCTGTTTATTTATTTATTTTTTTTTTAATTTTTTTTTCGCCTTCTGTTTAAAATTGAGTAATGATTAATGATGAAATGTCGGGCACTTGTCCTTTGAGTTAGCTGTTCTCCTTGTATTCAGTAGACACTTTGGAAGTCATGAATTTTTATCTCTTTTGTTGTGGTTTTGTTAGAAGAAAAATTTTAGGCAAATTTAATGAAGTTTAGTTGAACAAAAAAAAAAACAGTTCATGACTTGGGAAGCCCCTAGAATAAGAATAGATTCAGTGAGACTCAGACTGCACTTAGCTGGATAACATTTAACATAAAGAGGGAAGTGTCAGGCTGGAAAGGGGAAGTGATGTACAAAAAATGAAATAAGGTACAAAGGCAGCACAATTTGTTAAAACTTGGAATTTTCTTTATT
This sequence comes from Dinomys branickii, assembly GCA_004027595.1. Lineage (NCBI taxonomy): Eukaryota > Metazoa > Chordata > Mammalia > Rodentia > Dinomyidae > Dinomys > Dinomys branickii. The sequence goes on from PVLD010000835.1 coordinate 37,333, forward strand.
TGAACCTGGTTTGACTAAAGTTCAGCTGCTATGATTGTGTGAGACCCAGTCATTTTTATAAAGGCCAATTCCTGTTAGGATCTCTGTTTAGTTTAGTACTGAGTTATGTTGCAGTTCCTTGTGCAGGAACTGGAGTGCGTGAGTAAGATTTTTTCAGGCCAGATTGTGTTCGCTTTAACATGGTAAAAACCAGATCATAACATTCGCCATCTTAACCATTTACTAACCTTCAGTGGTGTTCAGTCCATTTACGTTGTTGTACAACTGATCCCCAGAACTTGCCATTTTGAAACTTTGGACTCATTGAACAACTATTCACTTTTCCCCTTCTCCCACCCCCTGGTAACTACCATTCTATTTTCTATTTCTGTGGATTTGGAAAGTCATGACTTTCTTTAAAAGTTTATCTCAAGAAACGTTTGAGTGTATACCACATATTAAGCCTTATGTGATGCTGGACCTAGGCCAAGAAGAGATGAAGCCCAGAGGAGGGTCTCTAGAGGGTCTTTGTTCTGTTGCATTTGTAGGTATGTGAAAAGATAAGTCACAGTGAAGACCAGTGTCTGGTGAGTCCTAAGCGAATGAGAGCAACGGGAGACCCTGAGGGAGGCAGCAGTAACATTCATGCTGTGGTGCTAAGTTTTGCTTCCACCAGTTGGGCCCTGTCGTCCTGAGGAAGGTACTGCAGAGGTGCAGGAGCTGTATATCCTGGGGATGTCGGGCACCAGAGTGTGTGTGTTAGCAATCCATGATTACTGAGAGGAAAGAATGATTAAGAGGGTGTTTTACCACATTAGCTTGGGTGTGATTTTTGTCTGGAGATTCACAAGAGTTACCTGAAAAAGCTTCCTTAGGGCAGAGTAGAGTACCAGAAAAGGGGAAAAGTCCGACTGGTTTAATCCTACGTGTTATTCAGTGAACGTGGAGCTGGGAAGCAGCCTTTTTTGGGTGCTTTCAGTCCCTGTCTGAAGAAGCTGAGCCGCTGAAGGCGCCTTCAACTCCACAGAACTATACTTAACCACAGTTTAGAGGATGCATAGTTCACAAGTTTTCTCAAAATATCTTGAAAACCACTTCAAGGAATTTTGAGTGGAAGCACAAGAACAGACAAAGCCAAAACCTGCTCAGCCATAGGACAAGGATTTAGCACGTTGCAGCCCAGCTGCGTTTACCAACTCATGTCCGAAAGCTGCCTCCCAGCGTACGCAGAGGGCGCTGACAGCTGTGCTTCCTTGTAAGATGCGGAAATCCGTTAACTAGTTTTGAGCTGCCACAGAGGAGAAGTGGGTGAGGGAGGGGTTGAACTTTGCAAGTGTCAGAACCCTACATAACTTTCACATGCCGTCTGGCACTCCTTGGTGAGCATTTCTTAACTTTGGTTTCAGGTTAAAATTACCTGGGGAGCTTTTAAGCCTTGACCAGTTAAGTCAGAATCTCAGAATTTGGGGGAGGAAGCAGGCCTAGTCATGAAGTGTTTGTTTTGCTTTATTTTGTTTTTTAAGCTTTCCAACTAATGCTGAAGTGCAGCCAGGGCTAAAATCCATTATAGCTATTTCAGTTCTAGGCAGTAATCAGTGGAAACATTTATTTAAATGTACATAAAACACTCCCTAACTGTATAAAATAAAATGCAGGTTTTGTCTCCCCAGTCTTCAAATAAGTTTTTGTCTTTTTCTTTTCCGCCTCAGTTGCAGGTTCCAAAGAAACAAATGAACAAATATGGAGAAAGACATTTGAAATCAGTCCCATGGTTTTCTTTAGGAAGGATGGAGAGAGGGTAGGAAGTACTGTTGCTATGTATTTCAGGAAGTAGAAAATATGGCGTGTTCTCAATCTATCTAAATTATGTAACTTTGTGGGATGTGGTCCATTTGTGTCAAAATAATGAAGTGAAGAATACGTTGCATTTAACATGTGTGGGAATTCTTTGCAGAGCAATTAGCATTCCTCTCTCCAGCCTGTATTCAGAGGAAACATACCATTCACACCCTCTCTCTGTTCATATTTTCCAGTGCGTTGGAGAGCTTTTTTTCAATAGAAATCTTTGTCCCCTTCCTAATAAGACTTGGATTAGATTTGAAGAAACTTAGCATATCCTTTTTTGTTTTTCTGGCAGGAATTGATTTTAAAATCAGAACGATAGAACTAGATGGAAAGAAAATTAAGCTTCAGATATGGTAAGTAAAAAAAAATCCACACACACAGTTTCTACTTTAATCAGGAATTAAAAGTGGGAGTTAAAATGTGAATTATGATAAGTCAGAGGCTAAAGTATGTTTTCTTTATCAGAACCAAGGGGAAATGGGTGAGTAGTAAGCCTCCTTCAAAGTGTCACCATCAAGAGTGCGGAAGTGAGAAACGGTGCCCCTCACCCTTGGAGTGACAGGAGGTCTGGGAACTTGTTCTTCCCAAGCTCTAATTTCATACAGGAGAAAACTAAGTTCTAAAACATGTGAATTACTTCTGCGATGCAGTTTTTGCAGCTGTAATCAGATAAGACAAATGGTCAAGTGGTACAAACCTCCAGCAGAAAGTGTAGATCTAGGTTACAGCCACAGTGCTCTAAATTGAGGACTTTGGGCCAGTTGTTTCTCTTCTACATTAATCACCTCTCCATCACTGTAATTAAATACCTAAGATAAGTAACTTATAAAGAGAAAAAGGCTTAATTTGGCTCACAGTTTTGGAGCTTTCAGAGTCCTCCAGAGCTGGTGGACTCGTTGGCTTGGGCCTCTGAAGGGGTGCTGGCTGGTGGTGGTTGGGTGCACCTGGTAGAGCAAGTGCCTCGCTTTAGGGGCTCAAGAGCCAAAGAGAGACAGGAAAGGGCCAGCGTCCCACAGCTCCCGTGAAGGGCTCGCTTCAGGGGCTGTGAGGGCCTCTCACTAGGTGAAAAGGTTTTGCCACTGCCCATACTGCTACCCTAGGGACCAAGCTCTTAACAGATGGATCCTTAGCTAAACTATAGCACCTTCTCAGGGTCTGCTTTCCTCACTTGTAACTTGGTTGGACTGGTGACTCTGGAGTTTGCCTCTAGCTCTGATACTTTATAATTTATTTGCATGTTTCTTCTCTTTAAATAGAAAAATTAGTACTATTTGACTACTTAGGGAAAAAATAAGTCATACTTTCTCCTAATTAAGCTACTCTGTATTAAAAAAAATAAAGTCAGACCCCAAGGTACATATTTACAATCCTAGTACTCAGGAAGGTGAGACAGGAGGATGTCAAATTTGGGGCCAGAGCAGGGTACATAGTGAGATGATATCTTAAAAAACAAAAGATGTCCTTGTCTTACATAGCACAACATTTCTAACGCCAGATGTGTGGGGTTTTTATTTTCCCTCATATACCAAGCCATTCTCCAAATGGGTGTTCTGCAATGTAATTCAGTTCTGACTTCCTTCTTAGAAACAGCGTAGGTCCCATAGGTTGAGCACTCAGTCGCTCGGTCTCCTTTCTAGTGCTGCTGTCAATTTTAAGCAGTAAGTGGTTACTTATACTTCTGACGTTTAATCAGGGGTCCCACAACCCTCTCCTGGGGTTCCAATCACAGAACTCAGAGAGGCACACTTACTCGTTCATTATAGGTTAGGGGAATAGGCAGATGGAAGATATATGTGAGCTCTGTGGGGAAGGTTGTGCAGAGTCCATGCCATCTCTGGAAGTGCAGCCTTCCTGGCATCTCCAGTGTTCCAATGCCTAGAAACTCCCTGAACCCTGTCCTCTGGATTTTCACTTCACTACAGAGGAATGATTGACTATATCATTGACCATTGTTAGTCAGCTCAAATCTTTAGTCCCGCTCCCCCCACTGAGGATTCGTTGGTGGCAGTAAAGGTTCCAGCCCTCTAATCGCAGGGTTGTTCTCTTGGCAATCAGCCCCCATCCTGAGGCTATCCAGGCATCAGCCATCTCATTAGCATAAAAAAGACATCACTGCATCACTTCCAGAAATTCCAGCAAATATACCGAGCTGTGTGCTGCAAGCGGTGCCAGAACCCAAATACATATTTCTTCTTGCATCACACTATCACAGTTCTTGTAACAAAAGTACCAAAGACTTGGTATCTTAAACAATTGATATATGATCAAAAAATACAGTTAGTGTTTAAATTTAAAAAATTATTACCTATTGGCTGCTGCAACATCTTGAATTGATTCAAAACATTTATGGCAATTTATGTCAAGTAAAAACATTACAGTGTGTCTTCACCTAACTTGTTCACCAGACCTGGCATTGTGCAGCTTCTGGCATTTCCCCCAAATCCACATGAATACACAAGGTAAACCTTTCAGATCATTCAGGACGTGGCAGCTAAGACAGCACACCTAAAGACACAAAAGAGGACCCCCGCTCCGCTTCAGAAGGTGGCAGGAGCAGGAGGAGCATTTGGGGGGATCAGTGGTCATACGTCTTTTACTATAATAAGTTATTTGAAAAATTTAAGCATTTGTTGTGTATTTTGATCATACCTCATATTTTTCATGTTCTAGAGTCCGAGAGGTCCAAGATCAAGGTGCCAGCTGATCCAGAGTCTAACAGAGAGGGTTACACACAGCTTACACACAGCTTCATGTGGCTCAGATAGAGACCCTCTGTCAGCTGTCTCTGCTTTTAAGGACACCAGTTCAGTTCATAGGGACCCTCTCATGAAACCAGGGCAAGGTCCCCTCTCCAAATACCACCCCATTGAACACTGGGCTTCCAGATGTGAATTTTGGAGGAACACAGACATGAGATCTGTATCTCCCAGCTCTTACTTTGGAAGGTGCAAGGCAACGATTTACTTATATCATACAACTCTGTCTGGCAAATGGCTAAAGAATTTGTCAAACTACGGTGGGTAAATGTGGTACTTTCAAATTGCCAAGTCAAGTATTTTTACCTGAACCCAGAAGCTCTTTTTAGACCTCCTAGAAATAAATCTAATTTCTGTCAGTGCCATGCCTCACACGGAGCTGTAGAGAGTCGGAGCCTTGAGGGAGGTTTTAGATGGTGTTTGCTGACCTAAGATGTGATGGCAGTGGTGGGCTAAACTTAGGGATTTAGGATACTGCAAACCAAGCAGGGAGCCGGGCTGCATGTACAGCACACACTGAATATCCCTTGCCGAAGGCTTAGGACTGGAAATCTTTTGGAGCTCAGACTTTTTTCAGATTTTGGGGTAGTTACATATACATAAAGAAACCTCTTGGGGGTGGGACTGAAGTCTAAACACAAAATTAATTGTTTTCATATACTTTATACACTGTGAGGTCATTTCACATAGTATTTTAAATATAAAACAAAATTTTATGGTACGGAATTTTCCACATGTGGCATCATGTTGGCTCACATGAAGTGCCAAGATTTTGGAGCATTTCAGATTTCCGATCCTCAACCTATAATATATTGTCAGTTTTTCCTGTAGGTTCTTTTTTTCTTTGAAGTCCTCTGCCCTTCTTTTATTGTTAAGTTCATCGGAAGGCAGACGTCTGAGTGGGTGGGGGTGCCGGGACAGTCCTCAGATCTCCTGGGACGCAGCATCAGCTCTGTGTATTAACCTGACCTCGTGGCTCCCTGTGTACCTCCCTGGGAGCATCACACAGGCTGCCCTGTCATCTAGTGGTACTTAGTGTGAAGCCTAATATTTTAAAGCTGTAAAACAATTTTTATAGGAGGGAAGCAAGGAGGATTTCTGATTCTTTGCTGGATAGTCCTGACCATAGCAATAAGGAATGCCTCTAGGAGCCTGTGGGCAATCACCGAGGTAGAATTTCATCCAGCGTTGCTGCAGCAGTTGACATGTGGTTTGTCCACCAAGGGTCCATGTGTTGGAAGCGCGGTCCTCTCTGTGGCAGTGGCAGATGGTGTGGAATCTGAAAGAAGTGCATCCGAGTGGGGGACCTCAGGTCACTGGGGATACTACCCTCTGAAGGGAATACTGGTTTTTAGTGAGTTCTCACAAAAGCATGAAGCTGAGTTGCTCCCTCGGGCCTCCTGTCTTGAGATGGGCTCTTTCTTCCACTCACGTTCCTAGCCCATCATCTGCTGTGAGGTGCAGCCAGCAGGGTCCTCACTAGAAGTGAGCTGATCCAGTGCTGTGCTCTAGAGCTGCCAAAACCATGAGCTAAGCAAACCTCTTTCTCTTTATAAAGTAATCTACCATGGACAGTGTACTGTGGAAATGCAAAACGGGCTACTCCAGCAGCTCAAACCTTGTGGCCCTGTGTGTCCTCTTGGAGGACCACTAGACCTCGCAGCCCCCACTTAGTGTGGCACAGTTTCTTCTTCATCCTCACCACAAAGCTGGTTCTAAATCAGTCAAGACGATATGGTTACCTGTTCACTGGTGCTTGGCTTCTGTTTTCCCCGTTATTTGTTTGCCATGCTTGAAACAAGGGCCCAGACATTAATCCTGATCAGTGAAAGAATAGGAAACTAAGGCCAGGCATGGCTCTTTGCGAACAGATGCTTTGAGTCTCACTCAGGGTATGAGCTGTTCAGTGGCAGAGATGGGAGCCTGTTTCCCCTTTGCAGAATGAGGATAACAGTTATACCCCAGCCCCTTGTGTGCACCTGGCTGGGATAACATCGTGTGAGCACACTGTGAAAGTATTTTGTAAGCAAACATAAATGTTGAAGCATTTATTGGTTTTAATTTGCTGTGTTTCCCTTGGACTTTCATTCCTTGTTAAGATTTAGTGTGTATTCTTTCTCCCATGAAGTTAAGTTGTAGGAAGTGGATTAGTTCTGGCTCTAAGTAGCAAATTTGAGAATATTGATTTCCCCAAACCTCAAGGAAATTTGACTTCCTTTATGGGATTGCTGCTATAAGTGTAATTAGAAACTTTAAAAAAATGTTTATATACTTGTTTATTTTTGCAGCACTGGGGATTGAACCCAGGGCCCTTGTGCATACTAGGCCCTTGCTATATCACTGAGCTGTCCTTGCAGCATATTAGAATATACTTTAACAATATTTTATCAGCTAGAAAGCAGGAATATGTGGAAGTTTATGTAATTTTTAGGTGTTCATTCATGTTTAAAAGTCTTGACATTGTCAAGAATGATGTCTTGAATTACAGGCCTCTGTGTAACCATGGCCTCTACTGCTGAAAACATTCTGGAAGAGATCTATTTCATTGTACTCTACTGAGCAGAATGTACACAGTATAGCTATTTGTTTTGTGAAGAAATCATACACGTTCAGTCAACAAAGCAAAATGCCTTAATTATAAAGCATTTGCATAAAGGATTAATGCCACCTCTGTGAGTCCAAGCACTTAGAACCATTCTCTATTTCCTCCCACATGTGTTTGACAAATACAACATGGCACTTCCTAGCAGGGCCTGTGTGTTTTCCTGTTGCTGCTTTTAACATCAAGGTCCAAATTTTTCTTGCAAGTCATCATGAGCTCCGACAGGCTCCTGTGGCTGCCGCCGCCTCCAGCTGGAAGATGTGCAGTGTGCTCCCTTGTACGTTTCTGTTCCCTTCGCCCCGCAACCTGTGTGCTGTGAGCAGACCCACATTCCACTGCTTCCTGCTTAGGCCTCTCCTCAGTGCTGCGGACGACGACTTTTCAAACCATTCTCTCCTTTGTTTCAAATTTTAGGGACACAGCAGGTCAGGAAAGATTCCGAACAATCACAACCGCTTACTATAGAGGAGCCATGGTGAGTGTGTTTAGGGTTTTGTAACTCTTCAGGGGAAAGTAAAACGTGAATATTCATTTGCCCAGATGATAGCATTCCAGCTGGAGTCTAGTACAGTGGGTGGATGGGTGGGAAACGCTTTTTAAATGTGAAAACAAGACATTTTAATTATTTTTTAATTACGTTTTTGTGTTTAGTAACTACATTTTGCCATTGATCTAATAATTAGGCAGTTAGCTTGTAGATTTTCTAGAACTTCACATTCTAAGGTGTTTGTAAATTTTTGTGTATATTTTTTGCGTTTGTATGTGTTTTCCTTTTGTAAATTGCTTGTGACAATCTTAGCAAACCACAAGCCTTGTGACTAAGGGTTCATTTCTTGTACTCAGCCCCATTCCCATCACCTCTTACCCCTCACCACCCTGACGATATCCCCTGTTCGAGGCACATCTTTCTGGAATCTCTTCTACCAGACTTACGCCTAAATTAATTAGTCTGATGAACACAGGGCCAGAGACTACTCGTCAGGCTTTTGTGATAGCAGCTAGGCATATGGTGTCATATCCCGGTGCAGGCAGTCAGAGAGCCATAAGACCGTTTGCCCTGAACAGAGAAGTGTGTCCCTTTTATAGGGATGGAAATAAGGCAGGGGACATTAGGTGGAAAGATTTTAGTAAACATCTGTGGTCAAAGTTCTCTGGCAGTCTTGCACCTCAATGGGCAAAGTCCCTCAAGTGTCTGGTGTAAATTTTGGGATATCTCCAGAAGTCCCCAGGACCTGCAAAATTCCTTGTCCTGTTTCATCTCCTTCACATCCTATGCTTGCTGAGGAGTTCCCTTCTGAGAGTAGTGCTTCTGCTGGCAAGCAGGTTGGGGCTGGGAAAGTCAGGTCTGATCGCAGCCTTACAATTAGGCCTAAGCCAAACCCAAATTGGAGCCTTGGATTATGATGAAACCCAGTATGCTCAGAGAGTCTTTGAAGGTCAAACAGGTGAACTCATAGAGTCCAACCTGACCAATTTTGGCATTCCACCTGTCATCATACTCACTGCTTAAAAGGCTGTGGTACTCCTGGAAGTGTTTCCAGGGTGACAGAATGTAAAAAGATGATGGCTGTCCCTTGCCTCCAGAAAGATATGAGCTGAATCCACGGATTTCTCCGTGGTCATGCCGTCATCTCTTCTTTCTCCACTGTTGCTTGTCCATTATTACTTGAGTATCAGTAACTCATCTCTGCAGAAGGAATAAGGATTCCTTTTTAAAGCTCCAGCACACCACTAACCATTTTATATGTATGTACTGTCCACACTCCACCCTATGATACTTTAAGATTGTAAAGTTACTATTTTTATAAAGATAGTTACTTTATAAAAATATAAAAAACTGGTCAGGTTGGACTCTACGAGTTCACCTGTTTGACCTTCAAAAACCCTCTGAGCATACTGGGTTTCATCATAATCCAAGGCTCCAATTTGGGTTTTTATAAAGATAGCTGCTACTTTATAAAATTTGGGGAGCTCCTGTCTCCTTTGCTTGGATTGGAACCAGAGGGAAGGGACTTACTCTGTGTGCCACGAAGGCACGTGTTAGTTGTTTTGTCTCCTCCATGGTGGATTTTAGGAATAAAAAGAACATTGTAACAGGGATGGTTTGCAGTAGTTTACAGGGAATTCTAAATTAGAAGAACCTTAGATGTGGAAGCTTTTCTAGGAACCAGTCGTTTACATTCTGGGAATGGTGTGTCCACATTATTTGCACACTTGTTTTCACTAGAGAGCAGGCAGGAGCGCTCAATGTGGAAGCAAATGTTGCACTGCATGTCTAGCTCCAGTTCATGGTATGAGGAAAGAGGCCACTGAAATGTGGTATTTAATTTAGACTTGAAGATTGTGTCTTTTCATTAACCTTCTGTCTAATCTTTCTTCACATTACTTCAAATAATTGGAAAAATAGTGCTATTCTAGGTAGTACTATCTTTTGCATTTTGAAGGTAGGGATTTTTGACTCACTTTGTCTGACAGGGTGTATCAGTGGAAAATTTCAGACCTAGAACAATCCTAGGAAAATCTCCAGGAATTGCTGCTGTCTGGCAGTGTTGGATCTCTCAGGTCATGTGCTCTAGTGAAGTGGGGAGTTTTCACCAGGGTACACCACTTTCAGCCCGCTTGTGGCAGGTTTAGTTTGGCTTGGTTCAGGTGTGCAGGTGTTGGGTCCGCACCATGGCAGGATTCTCTGCTCTGTTATGGACACACCAGCAGCTTCGCTGGCCTAGCAGTGATCCTGGTAGGCAATCAGGCTTTGGGATAAAAAGGACAGTACCATTAAATCATCAAGGTTTCTTATTGACCAACACCATCTTCTGAATTCTTAGGAAGCTGTTCTTGTTGAGATCTATACTACTAGATTTGTAAAATTTTAACTGATACACTTAATTTGTATTCTCAGCTGATTCATATTAATATCACTTAGCTTACAAACATAGTAAATAGTTGTGTTTTTTTTTGTTTTGTCGTACTGGGGATCGAACTCAGGACCTTCCGCTTGCCAGGCAGGTGCTTATTCTACTGAGCTATGTCTCCAGCCCCCATAGTAAATAGTTGAATGACTTTTACTATTGAAACCAAAGATATAAATTAATAGTAGCTACCATTTATTGACTTGAAGCTACATCTTGGGGTCTAGGTTAAGTCACTTATAAATAATAGCTTAGTAGATTTTCGAATCGATGCCATGTAGAAGATGTATTGTCCTCATCATCCGCTAGGACCAAGGATAGTAAGATGCCATCTCTAGGACCACCCTGTTAATACAAGGTAGAACCTGAGCTAGAAGCTTCTGACTTCAGAGCCTGTGGTCTTCACACCACATTCTGTTCATGTTTCCTGTGCTAACCAAGCAAGGGGAAACTTTGTAACCGACAGCGTGTACATGGTCAAGATTCTTCGTAAAAGCCCAAAGAATGGTAGAGCTATTAAAATTTGGTTAATTTTGATACTATAACCAGGTATTTTGCATCAGGAATTATTCAGAATCCACATTGTTTTTATTGTGGTAAAATACGCACAACATAAAATTTGCCTGTCATTTTAAGTGTACAGTTTCCACTTTGATTTTTTTAAAGCAGTGTATAACCAAAGTGAAGCATTTGCATTTGAGGTAAGAAGGAGGGAGGATATTACTAGCCATTTAAACAATTATATATACACACATGCACATAACAATTATAATTCCAGTTATACATACATTTTTTTCCTTTTTTTGAGACAGAGTCTCACTTTGTAGTGCAGGCTGGCCTTGAGCTCGCAGCGATCCTCCTGCCTCAAACAATAATATATTTTTTCTGGTTGTAAATAAAAATAGATATACATGATATAGAAAACTTTGAATATCCTAAGAAATCTTCCAAAATTCTACCACTCTGACAGGTATCTTTTGTTAATGTTTTATTTCCTGGATTCTTTTTGTCTGTATGTATTTTGTAGGATCTGTATTTATTTACATTTATATTCAAAGTTGAAAGCCAGACCCTGAAGGACTTTGCCTACCAGGCTAAGGAATTCTAACTTAATTCTGAATGCAGGGGAGAGGTGCGCCCTAAGGAATTTGGAGCTAACAGCCATAGTAGGTGCCCTGTGGAAGGGGTTGGGAGTTAAGAACGAAAGCAGGGAGGCGGCTGAAGACTCCCACAGTAACCCAGGCAGGGCTAATGGACGAGACTGCGAATGGCTTTGTCCGTGTGGCGAGGGGTCAGAGTCTGGAAGTACTGACTGTCGGTCTGCAGGACTTACAGCTGGCTGCAGATAGGGAGGTAGCCTCCAAGCGTTCCTAGGCTGACTGGCTGAGGGTTGCCTTCCACTGAGCACAGTGTAGGAGGAAAGGAAGACTCAGGAAGGGACTAAGACAATCTCATGTTTTACTTAGTACTGTTAGCTACGCGATAGCCGAGATCCAGACAGTGGGCCCTGAGAGACATCCGGCCCCTGTCTACCTTCCTGCCTCAATTTGGCCTGTCTCCTGTCAGAGCTCTGCAGTCTCGCCGAGCTTCCTTGCGTGAATCCCTGGGGCTTCCACGTCAGTGAGATGTTTATAGCATTTCTACTCTTTGCTAGGTGCTGGCAGCTTCACTTCTTCAAACCTAACTGCTCTTCCCAGCTTAAGTCTGCTCAGTCCTCAGGCCTTAGCTGTAACATTATCTCAGGGAAAGAAAAATATCTCAGTGAAATCTTTGACCACTCCAGCGTCCCAGCCAGCTTAGATTACATGGCTGACATCAGAGCCCAGAACTCCCTTGCCTCTTCACATCAGTTTCCAATAATTATATATTATTGGTTCATTCTCTTTTTCCTTCCTAGCCATCCACAAGAGGAAGGGACGTTGACTGTGCTGCTCACTGCTAGTAGTATCTAGCATAGTATTAGGCATGGTATTTAAGCACTCATTAAGCATCTGTAATAGATGGACAGATGAGTGGGTCTAGCACACAGTGCCTGAGTGTGGTCTAAGGTTATGGGTTCTAGACTAGTTACACCCAAGTGTTAACTTAACATCTGTAAGTTGAATGGAAATACCAGACGTGGGAGTTCAAAAATATGAGTGCAGTGTTTTTTAACTAAACCCATGTAGCTAACATTTTAAGTGCCTATGATTTATCTAGATAAATGATAACATTTTGATCAGCCTATAAAGAAATAATTTTAAAGCAGTATCATCTCAATCTTAGTGAAGCAATAAAAGGCACAGTGTCTATTTAGAATAAGCAAATGAACAACGGAAGTGATTACGTCTCTTCTTACTCTCATCTCTGCTTTAATTTAAACTTGCTTTCAGCCACAGTTGGTGCTGATCGTTGTCCCATCCCAGGAGGTTAGGTAGGAAGGGCGTATCAGCTTTCCCACAGTCTCAAACTCACTGAGGGTTAACAGAGTTTTTATTTATCTGTGTAGTGACACAGTGGAAGAATTTATTTTTGTTTTTCTGTAATTTCTGAATTCGTTATGAATCCCTTCTTAAGACAAAAAAAGGACAAACCAAAGGTTTCTGGAAGAAAGGACTACATTGACATTATTTATTTTAAGTGTATAAAGGGCTATATAAAGATTTGTGTTTCTTCTTATAGGGGATTATGCTGGTCTATGACATCACAAATGAAAAATCCTTCGACAACATTAAGAACTGGATAAGAAACATTGAAGAGGTATGGATGGAGGGGCGCGGTGACGTTGGAGGAGACCCTGTGGTGCCTTGTGGAGGCTCCTTCTGTCTCTGGCAGAGTCCGTGTCTGAGAAGCAAGGCGGCCAGGCTGGGACCCTTTCCACCCATACAGGGCCAGGTCTCTGGTGTGCTCAGCCTGACCACTGTGGGGTGTACACAGAGGAGCAGTGTCACGGAATTTTACATTTGGGCTAGATCTTAACAATAATGTAATCCAAGGCCCCCTTTTACATATGAGGAAACTTAGATCAGAAAGAAGTGACTTGCCAGTGTTTGTACAGCCTTTAGACAGGAGATCAAGGCCTGTGTTCCCAGCACTCGGGAGGCTGAGGCAGAGGCAGGAGGATCACTGCAAATTTGAGACCAGCCTGGGCTACAAAATGAGTTCAAGGCCGGGTTGAACTGTGAAACCCTGTCTCAAAAATAAGAAAGAGAGAGAGAGAGAGAAAAGAAGGGAAGAAGGGGGACAGGGAGGGGGGGGGGGAAGAAGGAAGGAAGGGAGGAGGGAGAAAAGAAGAAAAAGGAAAAGAAAGAGAAAGGAGATCCAGAATTAAAACACCAGACTCCCAGAGTCTGTGTATTCCACGAAAAATGTATCTTTGCAATTATTTTCCCTTCTAACATTTTCTCCAGTTTAGGTATTTGAACTTTGGCTTTATTCCAGCAAAATCATTATTAAGGGTTTTTTTTAATGTCTGGTAGTTTAGAAAGAAATTTGACCCTGAAATAACTTTTTACATATGTATACTGTCCCACATAAATTTATTTTTTAAACTCTTCAGAATCCAGAATACTTTTTCCACTGGGTCACTCAATACTAAGTTTTTCTCTGTATTTGACCCAAACAAATATTTGGAGGTTTTGCTATTAGACAATTATAAGCTTTATTTTTGTTATTTCTTGTTAAAAAAAAAAAAAAGATAAGAATGACTGCAAGCCCTTGGGGCAAAAGTGTGTTTGGGCTCTGTGAAAGTTCTAAACTCTGGCACTTTTCCTCCTCCCGTCTTTAAACTTTGCCGAGTCAGCCCCTGTATTGAGTGGAAGATTATTTGTCGTATTACTGAATACCTTGACGGACTTCTGACAGGCCAGGAGTTTCCCAGTGAATAACCGTGGTCTTTCCCAGGCTGTCTCAGCAGCACCCTGCTCTCTCTCTCTGCAGCACGCCTCTTCAGACGTTGAAAGGATGATCCTGGGTAACAAATGTGATATGAGTGACAAAAGACAAGTGTCCAAGGAGAGAGGGGAGAAGGTAAATCTAAACGGATGGATAAGGGGTGCAATCAACTGACATTAAACATTCATTTTCTTAGCGTTATTTAATTGTGGGTTTAAGTTTTAAAATACCTATGTTTTAATCCTTTAAAATTGGACACCACCAACAAAAAGATGTACCTCATACTTGAATGGTGTGAATTAGTATTCAGAACCCAACTCCACGTACTGTGTGGCCATGACTCACTCCGAAAGAATTTGCTAATGTTTTCTGGGAGATACAAATTGGTCCTTTAAGATTCTTGCAACTTAAGAGTTCAAGCTCTTTCTTCCAGATCTGTGTGAAAAGCCCAGTTTTGGATTTAAAATAATTCATTCTTTTTGAAAAAAACGAATAATGGGATAGGTGAAGTTCAACAGCAATCATGTCCTGGTTCATGTTTTTTTCTAAGGGTATTTTACTGTATATCAGATTTAGGTCATTATGGATCAGACTATAGATGTGTGATTTGTAGGCTTTTCTCTGTTTTGTGTCCTATAAACAAAAAGTTTATATTTTTGTACATATTTACTTCTATGGCATTTTCTAAGTTCACTTAGAGGTTTTACTTTTTTAAGTTTTGGAATTTTGCTTTGGTCTTTTTTCAGTGATACCTGCAAGATGCATTTTGCAGTATCTGACTGCAAATTTTCCCTTAAAAACATTCACTTAATATTGTAAATGAACTGGGGAGTCCTTTGAGGGTAGATAATATGGAAGAGTTTACAGGATATGTCAGTTAATAGGAGTCAAAGCAATGTGGTACTTCAGTGTTCTGGTTCTGTTGGGACCCTTTCAAATTAAAAGTCAGCATAGTAACTGGGAGGTTGTACTTTTGAAACAGACAAAATGGGCAAATGACTCTCAAGTTAATGGTAAGGGAGGGAATCCATCTCATAGATTTTCTTATATATTAGAAAACTAAAAGAATAATAGAACAAAGAAAAATACTGACATTTTGTTTAAAATTAAATTTGTACTACTTTTACAGTTAAATTATTAAATTTCATTTGCAGTAGTTAAGGAGGCAAGGAAATTTGAGAACCACAGTAATTGTGATATAGATAGAAAGCCTACTTTGGGAACTTTGAAAAAACCTAAAAACAGCTTTATATATTAAACCACTTTCACTGAATTTACTGTTCGTGTTTGCCTTTCAGTTAGCAATTGACTATGGGATTAAATTCTTGGAGACCAGTGCAAAATCCAGCACGAATGTAGAAGAGGTAAGAAAATGTTTGGTGACTTGTTAGGTGGTGGGACCAGTGGTTTTCAAAGCTTTGGTATTTTGTGACCTAAGGAAAGCCATTTTGGTTGGTTTGTTGGTTTTTGGTTGTTGGTTTGTTTTGGTGTTGAAGACCAAACCCAGGGCACCAGGCTTGATAGGCAAGCGATCCGCCACTGAGCTAAATCGCCACCCCCAGGAAAGCTTTTCGTTGACCCACCCAGAGTATTCTAATGCACTTTTGTGCCTTTGACTTACATGTGGACTCTGGTTGCTGAACTTTGCACATCCAGCCTCCACACAGGCAAGATGAGATGAATCAAGTGAGTCACTGAACAGAGGCTGGAAGTTCAGTTGAAGTTCACTGTAGTCCTTTGTTTGGGAAGCTGCAGAGCCTGGACTAGGAAGCCAAGCAGCGCGTCCTGCTCGTTTCTCATCATTCACGTCACCCTACAGCAGCCAGCAGCAGATGAGTTAAATTACGTCCACGTCTGTACTGTCTCCGGGGAGACTCAAACTGCTAGGTTATTGAACAGGTTCCCTTTGTGTGTACACTGGAAGTAAATTAGGCAGCATGCATTGTAACAGTGTGGCATTGAGTAGAGATGAGGAAGTATGTTTTCTCAGGCAGTAGCTTTCATAAATCTTCATTAAGCTAGATGTTAAAGAAAATAAGATCAAATCTTTTAAGTTTTTTTCACCAAGGACAGAATTGTTGAAGATAATTTTTTGTATAAAAACCATTTTTAAATAATATATAAATAATATATATAATACATGTAATTTGCTTACTAATGCAGATAACCTCCTAAATACTGATTTATTTATTTATTTTATTATTATTTTTTTTTTTTGGCGGTACCGGGGATTGAACTCAGGACCCTGCGCTTGCTAGGCAAGCGCTTATACCACTGAGCTATATCCCCAGCCCCTGATTTTTTTTTTTTAGGCTACTATCATAACATACCTAAAACTGGAGACTGAAATGACTTTATTGGTCAGTAGACACTAATCAGAACTTTGTTTTAAATAACACTCATTTTTTCTGGTTAGCTGATGGGTGTTGGGAAACAGGAAGTCTCTACTGATTTATTTATGCAAGCATAGTTAAGCAGAAAACTACTTCCTTCTGCTTGCCTGAGAAGACACCCCTCCACCCTGAGGGCAGCTTGAATAGCGGAGACAGAAAGGAAGCTCACAGAGGCAGCCTATGTGGTACCGCTTCAGAGCGAGAGCTCGGTACCCTGGCTCTACGCAGCAGGCGTGGTCTCCTAGAGTACCCTGCAGCAGCTACTGCTTACAGGGAGCCCTAAGTTTGGAAGTATGAAGCTGGGAGTTGCCTGGGTTGCTTCTTCCGGCCAGGTGTCACGGAGATTAGCAATTTCCCCAGAGCTACAGTCTGGTTAGCCTCATGAAAGCTAAGACAGGCCTACTTAGAAACTTATGGGTGACCAGTGTGATGGTGAGCCGCTGACAATGAGTGATTCTTGTAATAATAATGTTTCTGTGTGATTGGGTTGAAAATGATCCTTTTCCTGAACAGTTTTTAGGGATCAGGAGTGGGTGGGGACAAGGCTGACATAGAGGTGGTTCTAACATGCAGCCAGTGGAAGAAATTTGTAAGAGTTCTTGGCTCTGTAGGAAAAAAAGTAAGTGATGATAGGTTTTTAAAATATTTATTTTGCACAGGGCATGGTTTGCACACGCCTGTAATCCCAGCACTGGAAAGGCTGAGGGTAGAGGATTGCCACAAATTCAAGGCCAGCCTAACTACATAGCGAGACCCTGTCTTAAAAGTTTTTTTTTTTTTTTTTTGGTTTGTGTCAGGATACTATAGATGAGATATTTGTCAGCTTTGTCAGGTTTGTCCTGCTTCCGTTTGAACTGAAATGGAAAACTGCTGGGGACAGAATTTAGCTGTGTCCCATCCAGATAGTGTCGGGATTTTGGAGTGTGGAGACACAGATGATAAGACTTGCCCAGGTATGACCTCAGCAGAGGTCAGGAGTAAAGGAGATTTTTGTAAAGATAAATTTTAGAGTTGCACTTACTCATTAAACAGATACTCGCGTCTTCTAGAGCAGGCCTAGGCCTCCCTCTGGGAGAACAAGGATGGCTCAGGCAGAGCCCCCGCCCTGTTCTCAGTGTTCTGAGGAAGCTGCCCCCAGCACAAGCTGTGAAGGGGACCAGGAGTTGGAAGAAGCAGGAGAGGATGGGACGGTTAGGGGACGAAAAAAAAGAATTGAGATGTGCTATGTACACATACCAACTCAGTGCGATACATGTAATCATTATGCACTAAAACATGTACTAACAAAAATAAGAGAAAAATTAGGAAGAGTGACACTTTAAAAATAATAGCAAATGTTATAATCAATATATAACAATATAGTTATAGAATGTCGCATATATGGTTAAAAAATTTTTTTGTGGTGCTGGGAATCAAATGCAGTAAAATATTTTTTAAAGTAAAAATAACGTGAGTCATATTGAGAACTTGTGCCAGGTCTTACATGCAGAACACATTTGATGAATACATGAAGGACAGCTTGATAATATTGGACAATGATTGTTATATAATTGAAAAAGAAGCTACAATGTTCGTGAACATGCAATGATTTCATTCATGTTCTTTTCTCAGTTAAAAACTCTAAAGTAATATATTTATGATAAAAGTTTCCATGTTTCTATTTGACATAAATATACGGTAATGAATTTTTTGTTTTACCTTTAGGCATTTTTTACACTTGCACGGGATATAATGACAAAACTCAACAGAAAAATGGTTTGTATCTCTTAAAATTTTCACATTATTATTTGACATTTGATATATAAAAGCTAAGCATGACCGTCACATACTCACAAACTCCTCTTCTCCTGACCCAGATACTCATCTGGTTGAACTTTGATTCTTACTTCTGTTTCTTTAGGAGTCCACTTGAGAACTGCAAGCTGTTTAGCTCTTTCATCTGACCTTGAAGTGTGGTTGAATTTTGATCAGAATAATGAAAATAATGCACAAGTTACATTTTTGTCATAAACTTGTATAGTTTATTTTGTGCAGCAGTTATTTATAGAGTTATAGTCTTAAAGTTGCTCACGTTTTCTTAAATTGGAAAATAGCTCAATGAGAAATCTTAAGGAGAATTTTGAAAGTTTGTTTTAGCCTGAGTCCTGTCTAAAATTATGTACATCATATTACTGACTCTTCTTACCTCAAACAGAATTGTGTCCCGCAGAGTCTGAGCATTATTTTCAAAGCTACCCTTGAAACCTTACGCTCCATTGGTTATAATTTCTTTGAACTGGAAATAAGAGCTTCCTACCTAATACATTGCTAAAGTGAAAGCACTGCCCTAAGGGCATTTTTCTCCTTTTAATCGGCTATTTCCAAAGAGAAAGACATTGGAGCTTAATTAGTTCCCTAGTAAAATACTCTAGAGAGTACACGGCTCACTAGAATATACATTTCACACGGTGTGGTTTATTTTTATGTTTTAGGTAATTGGGGTCAAAGCATGAAACTTTCATGTCCTTGGTAACTTTATCTTCTGTGTTTTAGAATGACAGCAGTTCATCAGGGGCGGGTGGGCCAGTGAAAATAACAGAGAACCGATCCAAGAAGACCAGCTTCTTCCGCTGTTCGCTGCTTTGATGAACTCTTCGTTCCTGAGAGACTGCAGCACACCTGGAGGGTCCTCTCTTGCTTCTTTGAAAGCACAGGCCCCCCACCCTCAGAGGCACCCCGCCCGGCTGCTGCGGAGAGTACCACTGACCTTAGACTTCCGGACAGAGAGGGCCAAGCGGATTCCAGCTTCATGGCCTCAAAAAAAGAACCGGCTCCTTTTCTCAAACACAGAAGCGATGACATGGAGACACGCCAGGACCTGACTGGTTTCCCTTTCCTTCCCGCCCGCTGCAGAAGCTGCTCTGTCTCTTTTCCACTGTGCACATCACTGTCAGCCTTTCCCTCTGGCCGCGTGATCTTAGACTCCTGTCTGCGCACTTTTGTGTCATGAAGCTCTAGGCAGACGTGCACTTGGGATGTTTAAAAGACAGCAAAACGTTAAGCAGAGGTTCACTAATGTTAAAGGACAGTTTTAAAAATTCATTACAAGGCCCATTTATTCATCTGAGGCCACAATATCTTCATTCTTCTGATTATTGAGCTTTGCTTCATTTTTGATTTCTTTTTGTCAGAGTCTGGGCAGCTGAATGATTGCTTTGTAAATTTGTCACCTCTGCCTAATCTGCAGGAACTGTATTTGGAAATACTGTTATCTCACTTACCCGGGGGTTTGTATCTGCTACGCTTTCTCATGTTTGGCATGTATTACTTAGTTATCTAAAGGTAATAACATATTTGAATGTTGCTATATGTTTCTATTTCTGAACTTCTTAAACTGAAATTTTTATAGGTAGAGTTGTATCATTTGGGGTTTTATTTCAGCATCACATCAGAATATGTATTTTTTCTTAGGTCCACCCCTTAGCTTACTGGTTTTATTGTAATACCCAACTTCTGTCACAATCCCTTGTCTGCAAGAGTTAACAAAAGTTAGATTTAGATTTTATAGTTCGCAGAAAACATATCTATAATGAGAAAGATTAACTTGTCAATAGGAATTTAAGAGATAGTCCTAGTTATAATGAAAATAATCTTCGGGTCTATTTTTCTTTCTTTTTCAGTAAAAGTACTTGGACTTAGTACAACCTCTAGGAAAAGTCTTGCCTTTTTATTAGAGAAAATACCATCAGCGTGTCAGTTTTAAAAGAGCTACTAGGGAATATGTAGTACCTGGCCCCATCTGTCTAGGTTCACTGGGATGGACTGTCCAGGCTTTTGGGCCAAGTACTTTCTCCCCAGACACTGATACTGGTGTTCCTACTATAGATGAAACCATTACATTAAAAAAAAGGTATTTAGTGTTAATTTATGTGCCAAGTTCAGATGGTGATGTCATTGTTGTTGTTACAGCTTTCAGTGTCATAACACAGAAGGGAACGAGAAAGAGGTGACTAAGAAAATGAATTGTGTTATAATTAATCTTTCTGCCGTGCCTGCCAAGGCTGCTGTCATGCTAGGCAGTTAAGAACAGAGGATGGAAATGGAGGTGGTGGGTTGCTTATTACCACAGAGGTTTCTGCCTCACATGAGGGTTTGTTGTCTAAACGCTTGGATCAGCCCACCCTTACTGCTTGTTTTACAACCTAGAAACAATTCAGTGGCCACAAATAATAGCCAAAAATAGCCAGAGCTATTTTGATGGCTGCACTAAACTTGCTGTTGACAAGTTTCAGCCTCCTTGATTTCATTTGTTTGTTCACTTTATTAGTTGCAGATAGGCAGAAAGTCACTCGCTGCTGTCCCAGTGTAATCAGTAGTCCCATGGTCGACAGTTGAACGTTAGTCTGTCATCTTCAGACACACATATGAAAAGAGACAATAATTTCTTGGAACCATCTTGTTTAATTATCTGGGGGGAAATCCAAGCAGTTAAGCTCTCTGGGTGGTAATAAAGTACTTTCTAAAGGGCAAGTGCTATGACACCACGTTTGAATGTAATTCTCTAAGTATTTTACCTCTGACTATTCGGTGTCTTAACACTTTGGTTTCTATCTCAGGGGTTGTCTGCAAACCAAAACTGACACATTCTGTGCTTAGTCTACATTTTTTTAAATAGAGTGCTTGGTTTTTGTTACATTTCTTCACTCTCCTTTTGCCTTCTGTGGTGTAACTAGTCTCCATGAACTTCCCTTTGAAAGAGCCTGAAGAGTTAAGTGAGTCTAAAGGCACTCTTTGAAGTAGCAGCTACACTGGGCGTGTATACTCTGTTATATAGAAATAAATTGTCCTTGCTATTTTCTTACATTTAGCTTTGCTAAATTGTATATAATTTGAGCTAAGACCATAGGAAATTTACTTTCTGCATGGTGAAATGTCCCAACAAATATTCCATTTTGCTTAGTAATGTACATACAGTGCGTTATTTTTTCTACTTGTAGATGGATTTAGTGACAGGTAACTGTCTGTTCCCTGCTGAAACTGAAGAAATCTAGTTTTTTTGTGAACATTTTTGTGGGCTTATGGATAAAGGTACATAAAGATTTTGGCAGTAGTATCAGTGGCTCAGTAGCTGCACTTTATTATCAGTGTGCTAAGTTTTGATAATTGGACTGGACCTTTTCAAGTAGAGTTAGAGGGCGTCAGACAAGAGCAATGTGCTGTAACTAAGTAGCATGCCAGTCAGTTGATTGTAAAATGTTTCTCTGGGAACTTATTTTAGCTACATTTTACTTGGGACAGACTATGATTGAATAATCCACCTGTGCATCAGTTAGTAGATGCTGCAGGGTTTCTTACACTTTACAGGAACATTTTGTGCAGTCTTTGTTAAAAATTTTCAGAAGTCTATACTCTTTACTTTGAAGGACTATTTTTAAATTATACCTCATTTAGCTAACTAGTATTCTAATACCTGGTATAAAAATGGTGAGCCAGCCTCTAAGCATCAACACAGTTTAGATTATATGTTTTGTTTTGAATTGAAGGCATCCTTGGAAAGGTGATAGCTTCATTTAGAGTAGAAAATATATGTTATTCCAGCAGTGTAAAAAAAAAAAGGTATTACCCCCCCGCCCCCATTAATAAATTTAGCTGTGCAATACAGATACATTTTTGCAGAAGCTTCTGAGTAAAAGATGATAACTCCATTTTACTGAAAGTCTGTGTTAAGGCTTATAAAGTTTTTCCTGTGATTGGTAATGATACATTTAAGCAGACCTTCTTTTCAAGTTTATGACTTAGACTCCTTTGTAAGTTTAATTCTTAATCTTTAAAGATGAGCTTCTAAGCTTAAAAATTTTAGGCTGCATTTCATTATATTGCACTTATCTCAAATTTTAAGCAGTTTTTTGGACTTTTTAAACATTCCGTTTTCTTTCTTGTTACACTGAAAGTAGAGAGGAATGTCTAAAAATGAAATCCCTTATGTGAAAGGACCTAGAAAGACAGGATACACTAATAACATTTCAAATCCTAGCAAAATTTTATAGTAGGATCAGCCTCTCTTTAGACTACAAAAAATAATGGGTATCAAGTTCACTATGAAAAAAAATCTAAATGACCTAAAGGTATGGAAATGAAAATGAGCAATTATTTTAGGGATATTTTCAGATTTTACTTCATTTCTTGAAATGTGTGCCATATGCAGTTGCATTTCTTATTGCCAAGGTCTCATAGAACTTCTTACTTCATTTTTTACCTTGAAAAAATGTGAATTTAATTATGATAGTTCATTCCTATGCCTTACAGATAGGTTTTATTTTGTTTGCAGCTGACATTATAGGTCCTTTAATACAAAACACCATAAACTGTTTGACTAAAATCATGCCCCTAATGGGAACTACCTAGTTTTCCCCCAGAATTATCCTACAATGTGTGTTTAGACATATTTTATTTTTGCTCCAGTGGCTTCATGTGAAAATCTGCAGATAAAATGGACCTGTCATGTGCTTGATCTTGTTTAAGCCAATTCATTAACTATGTACTGATAATGATGCTGTGGTTTTTTAAACAATGGATTTTATTCCAGGTGAACTTTTTTTTTTTACAATAATGTTCATCTAAAATAAAAACTACACAATGAAAATGTTACTGACTCTCTGAGGTATGTCGCACATTTTTTACGTGGTTCTGTGAATTTGCTAAGTGTATGGCTCAAGCCATGGGAAACATGTTATGTGTTAGCAAACTCCACCTCACCTAGAGTTAGTTAAAGACTTACAAGAATGGCCAGACTTCCTATTCATACTTAGTTCAGAATACCCTGAGCTTATTCTGTTGCAGAACCTGCAGCCTTAAACCTTGTGTCCTGCCCTTTCTAGTCCTTGCAGAGGTCGTTTCTGATGTTTTGTTTCCACTGAGAACTAAGAGTGGGAGGCACCAGCCCTGTTTCCGGTCTCAGTCTTTTCACTGGTCTCACAATCCTTTCAAACGTCCAGCCTTTTTTCCAAGCTTCCTACCTCTTTTCTCTCACTCTTGGAGAGGGTAGTAGTTTCTCTGATTTCTAACGCCTGATTTATGCTCTCCTGGTCTTTCTCTCACATTTTTTTTTTTTTTTTTTGGTCTTTTTGAGACAGGGTCTCGCTGTGCAGTTCAGGCTGGCCTTGAGCTCACTTTGTAGCCTGGGCTGGTCTCAAACTCGCTATGATCTTGAGTGCTAGGATTACATGCACAAGCCACCATGTCTGGCTTCTTAACATTCATGATGGAGCCATAATTTGTATGTCTTCCTTCCAGGCAGATTGGATTTGAATTCCACCGTCTAGTGTTAAATAGCTAACCACCAGTGGTTTAAACCACCCAGTGGGATGTATTATCCATGTTCAAGCCAGTGGGAATGTGTCTTCTTACATTGCTTTTAAGAAAAAAAAATCAGTAATGAGTACTGTGTGCAAGCTGAAGCTGAATTTACTGTAAGAGTATGTGATTGTTACTTTTGCCTCCAGGGGTTTTTGGTATTTGAGACAGGGTCTGGCTATGCAGTTCAGGCTGGTCTTAAGCACACTTTTATAGCCCAAGCTGATCTTGAACTTGCAACGATACTCCTGCCTCAGCCTCCTGAGTGCTAGGGTTATAGGTGTGCACCACCATGCCTGGCTCTGGTCTCTACTTTCTAAGTGTTTCTTCCTGAAGATTCTCATCCTTCACAACTAACGAAATCAGTGCTTAGTAAGACCTAGGACTAGGTCCTCAGATTGACTCATGTAGGGCTGGTAGCTTTACTCTATCCTACCATGGAGTCTCCTTATTGTGCCTAGCAGGATGAAAACTATCACTTCTTATCAAGGACGCTGGATGGGTCCCCCCATCCTGGACATCCTGTCTCCCCTCTGCCAAAGGCAGATTTCCCCTTTTTCCTACCACACATTTACTCAAGAGCTCTTTTCAGACTGGCTTTTATTCCTGTATCTGTTACAGTCATGGCTAGATCTAGTGGACACATTTCACCTTTCACTGGTACCTAATGTTGAAAAAAGTTTTTCCCCTTGGCTTCCAGGATAGCACATGCTGTTTTCCTCATCATCCTCCTGATTGCTCTTTTAATTCTTTCGGGGTTCCTCTTCTCATCCCCTAAGGTTGCTTCTAGCATGGGCCCGTTCTTGCTTCACTGACTCTAAGTGATTCTACTTGCTAAGGGCATGGACTAGTCTGAAGCCTCAATTCTAGATTCTTAGCCCAGGTCTCCCCTGATCCTGTAAGTGTAGTTGACTATTGAATACCTTGCCACAGAGTTCTACAGATGTCTACATTTCAAGGTACCCAAAATGCCTGTCATTGTGTCTACTAACCCCTCTTCTCTATCTCCACAACGATAGTTTAAGGCAGAACTCTCTGGAGGCCATGGTCCTCCACACTTTCGTCTCTCGCTGCAGTCCAGTTCATTAACCACTGGCTTCTGTTTGCATAGTTCCTAAATCTGGCTTAAATGTGTCTGTTTCCATACTCCTGCTACTTTCCTGATTTAAGAATCTCAGAAATTTAATAGTACATAAGTTCCACTTATTAAAGCACTCAATTCATTGACAAGATGTTTAGTGAAATCCCTGCTTTCCGGAAGTTTGCATTCTAAGGAGAAGACAAAATGAGCGAACGCGTACAATGGACTATAAGAGAACCGAGCTGGGAGATGTTACTGTTGTTCTAGGGTTGGCGGAGAATGCTCTCTGAAGATTTCATTGGGGTGAAATTAAAATGAGCTCGCCATAACAACCCTCAAAAAGGATGGCGTCTTCCACCACTATTTATAACCCATCTTTTCCATCTGTGGGCTATTGCCTGGGTCACTTAATCAAATGAAGCATGATGTTCCTGAAACTATGCAATTTAAAAAAATGCTTTAAAAAAGATTCCATTATTTAAAAAGGAATCTCGTCTTCTTGCCCTGCGCTGTTTCTTAGTTGAGCTGGAATCTTTCTTCCTTTTCGCTGTGGGAGGCTCTCAAGTGGGCTGGTGCCTCGGGATCAGGAGCTGCAGCGGCGCAAGGTAGGCCTGTTTGAGAATCGCGCTTGCAGGGTCACTGCTTCCCACCTCTCCGGCAGCCCTGATCCTTCTTGGGCACGCCCTGGCCCCGCCCCGCGTTAGCCCCGCCCCCGAGCTGACGACTCCCCTAGCCCCGCCCCCGACCTGCCCTGGTCCGCTCCCCAGACCCAGAAGGCCCCGCCCCGCCCGTGGCCCCACCCCCGCTCTGACGGCGCCCAGAGACCGCGCGGCTCCGGCCCGGCCATCAGCGCCCGCCCCTCGCGTCCCTTTAGCTTCCACGCGCTGGCTTCCGCGGTCGCCATGACGGCGGCCGTGTTTTTCGGCTGCGCCTTTATTGCCTTCGGGCCGGCACTCGCCCTCTACGTCTTCACCATCGCCACCGAGCCGCTGCGTATCATCTTCCTCATCGCCGGGTGAGGCGCTGCGCGGGGAAGCCCGGGCGCTGGGCGCCCCTCCCCCGCTGGGGTCCGCGACCCGGCGGCCCCCGAACGGCCGGAGTTGGGGGGTTGCGGACCAGGCTGGGAGCGCGCAGCGCCCCGCGGCGGGGCAGGTCCGGGTGGGCTTTAGAGCGAGCTGAAGCCGCAAAGTGCTGAGGACCTCTTGTGGCCCGGATGAGGAAGATTGTGGCTAAGTTCGCCCAGGCATCCTTCGTGTTTCTGCTGATGGAGACCTCATTTTCCCCATTCCCGGCGGCGCCTGCAGTCTCCAGGGTGACAGGCCCTCAGTGTCCGGACGGCAGGTCTCACCTGCCCCAGCGGAGTCAGCTGGGTACCAGGTGCTGCCTGCTGCTCGCTCCGCACCCCAGAGCCACAGAGCCAGGAGGTGCACGGGGTAGAACTGGGCTCAGGTTTTTGTTTTGTTTTGAGACAGGATCTTACTACGTAATGTTTTGGGCTTGCTTATGTAGCCCAAGCTCGCTTCGAATTCAGGGTGATCCCTCTGCCTCGGCCTCCCGAGCGCTAGAATTACAGGCTTGCACCACCACACCCAGCGTTGGACTCAGATTTTTAATAGCGCCGTCTGGAATTTGAAATGTGCGGCAGAAGGTGTAAGGAAACCCCTGAAAACAGACGCGCCTGACCCTGCATCGCCTCCTAGGAGCCTGGCGAATGCCGAACTCTGGCGGTGAATGTGGTCATCGCCTCAGTTTTCTCCTGGACAGCTTTTCTTGGGCTGTGTGCTGGCTTGGGCAGTGATTCCCACTTTTTTGAACTTCTTCACTTCCCACAATTGCAGTTCAAGTGCTGAATTTGCCTGTTACTTAAAAACAATAGGGGTCTCTAAAGCTTGCTAAAATCCGCAGGAGTGTTGTGAGAGTCAGGCCTGGAGAGCGGATGTAGATCAGAGCTCAGGTGTTTAACCTGTGGATTTTGTACCAATTACTCTTAATAGAGATACAGCCTTGCCCCTCCCCCGCCGCTTATCTTTTCATATATCTGAATGTTAAATCTGTAATTTCTGGTAGGTTTTGTGTCCTTAGATACAAAACTTGGAATAGTTGCAGGTTGTCTTATTGTTTTGGGACATCGGTGGGAAACCGTTGATTAGGAAGAGTAGTGAATAACCAGATTTCCAGAGAGGAAAGAATAGAATCTGCAGAGAGCATCACTGAAAACAAGTAATTGTTGGGCAAATCCAACTTTCCTCGTGGAGTACCTGTGTGCCTCGACGGGGAAGATGCATCTCGTTGAATGGTCCACGGCACCACTTTGTGGAAAATATTTTTTCTCTGATTAAAAAGTCAGGAAATCTATTCTTTCCTGAGCAGGGTTGTTGTTTTCAGTTTTAAATGATTATTAATCCTGTGCTTATGTTCACTTGTAATTTTTGTGTATCTTTCAGAGCTTTCTTCTGGTTGGTGTCTCTACTGATTTCATCACTTTTTTGGTTCCTAGCAAGACTCATTACTGACAACAAAGATGGGCCAACACAAAAATATCTGCTAATCTTTGGGGTGTTGCTGTCCGTCTGTATCCAAGAAATGTTCCGGTTTGCATATTATAGACTTTTAAAGTAAGTTGTTTTATTTTTTCCAGTTATATTTGAGTCGTGTTTGGTAGCTTGAAACATTAATATCCTGTGATATTTGAGGGTCTCTTCTTTCCTGTGGTTCTAAGCAAAGGGATTGGCACATTTCTCGCTTGCAAGTATTGAGTATTCTTTTAACTTGTGAACATTTCTTCCTTCATTCATTCGAAGAATATTTCTTGAGAATTTACTCAGTCAGCACCAGACAGTGTTCTAGGCATTGGGGATATATCAGCAATGAAAAGACTCTCTGGCCACATGGACCTTGTATTGGTCAAGAAATGAGTGAACAAGAAATAACCTTTTATGTTAGAAGAAATGCCATGCAGAAAAATAATCTAGAAAATCACCAAAACAAGAAAAACCCTTCCCACTTAGAATTTGTGTTTTTTCCTACCACCTAAAATAAATAATTCTTACGGACATTATGCCTTCCATTACAGTATTTTGAAAACAGGTGTTCATTTTGTAGTATTTCCCATGGTTTAAAATCTATCAAATAAAAATGCATTCTAAGAAAGGCCTTGTGCGCAAGCTGTGTTTTAGAGCCGCAAAGTGTGCCTTCTCTGTAACCGTGTCAGGACCTCACATGAAACCACTGATTTGAAACACAACTTCAGCTTGGATCTGTATCTTCTTTCAAGCAGTCACGAAATTGGCTTTGATGATGCAGTAAGACTAGAGTGGTACAATGTGGCATCCTTTTTCAGTTCTGCAAATGAGGTCATTGTAGCTCTCCATGAATTCAGAAGATACAATCCAGATTGAACATCTATAACATCTCTCCATAGGCTTTTGATAAATGGTTGTTGCCAATATACTAGACCTATATTTTTTACTTTTTGCTTTTTGTAATAGATTTTGAGTTCTCTTTTCATAATGAAACAATTAGATACTACAAATTGAAAACCAGGAAGCCACTGCTGAGAAACAAAAGTAATTTCTTAGCCAGGGTTTAAAAATGAAATTCCCATTAGTTCCTGGAAATTTTAAAGAACAACAAATAGCAGAAGTAACATTTAAAGCCAGGCATCATAGCATATTCCTGTTCTCCCACCTGCTTAAGAGGCAGACGCAGGAACATCCCCGAGGCCAATCGAGGCCACATAGTAAGACTCTGTGTCAAAGAAAAAGTAACATTTTAATTTTCACAGAATGCAAAATCCCTAAGAGATAGACTTGTGGTTGCAAAGTGTGCTGCAAGGGCCTGTAACTCCAGTACTTGGGAGGCTGAGGCTGGAGGAGGCTCATTGGGAGTTCAAGGTCAGCCTGGGCTACAAAGTGAGCTCAAGGCCAGCCTGAACTGCATAGCAAGACCCTGTCAAAAAGATGAAAAAATAAAATAAATAAATAAATAAAATGTGTCAAATGCACAGCAGTCACCTACCATCCAACAGTGTTTAATTTTGACTGTAGAATATTAAGGGAGTCAGAATCATTTTCTCACCTCTGCCCTCTCACCATGTATATGAAATTTTTGCCACATAATTTTCATTGTGTCCCTTTCAAGGCTAAACATTCCTCATTTCTTCGTGGGAATTCTCAGAAGACCATGGACATCCTCCTTTGCCCAGTGCCTGGTTTTTACCTGTGCTTAGGATCCAGGGTTGTATTCTGTGGTGTGGTCTAAGTAGTACCCTTGCCGAGACACTGTACTATTTTCTTTTTTGAACTGGGAATCGAACTCAGTACCTCACATTTGCCAGGCAGACTCTGTGCCGCTGAGTTAAATCCCTGACCCAAAAGGACACTGTACTTTTAATAACTCAGCTTCACATTTCACTGGGTTTTCCTGTCAGCAACATCACTGATCCCATTGGTTTTGCAATGAGCCAATTACTTTTTTGTGAAATACTTCTAAATTTTTAAAAAAGTTAATTTCTACTACACAATTTCACAGTTCCTTTAGAACCCCTGTGTTCTAAAACCTGAGACTTAGCAGAGAGCCTGAGTATCCGCTGTTCTTCCCTACCTTTGTCTTCATGATTTCCACCTGAAAGGGCAGCCTTTTGCTGGCACACTGAGCTATGACTCCAAAGGACAGGTCCACATGCTGAACACAGGTCCACACTTTGAAGGAAAGCAGTAAGGGAGTAGGTCTGCAAAAGGAAGGGCGCTTGCAGACTCAAGCTGGGAAGTTCAGAGAAGCCTCTTTGACCTGAGGAAGCCACGTTTACTTTCCTAAAAGGACTCTGGGAAATTTGCAAAGAGATGGTATGATACACTTGTCAGGTGCTTCTGTAGTTTTTTACAGTGCGTCTTTAGTAAGCCTTTGAAATACTCTAGAGTTTTCCTAGCAAATTTTTGAAATGTTGGATGTTATGTAATTGTGTTAAAATAAGTTTGGCAATTTTTGTAATACTTTATAATACTTTATGATTTACTTTATGTACTTTATAATACTTTATAATTTTTATAATACTTTATTGATGACTAGAATTTAGATGGTTAATTTAAAGTGCTGACTTATGTATACTATATTCAAATGTAGACATGAGTGCATAGTAACTTCAGCCTGATAAAACCTTGCACAGTGACAAATTGGCCTGTAGCCACAGGTGAGCTCTTTCTACATTAGTTAAAAAAAACAAGTTATATTCCCTAAACTATATGTGTTGCCTAAAACAGTTTTGTAGTTTTTACTAATGTAGGTAGGTATTGACCCCAGTCCTTGAGTTCTCGCTTTGAGTATGCCCCCATTTCTGCTACAGATTTTTTTTGGAAAGAAGGTCCTGTTATATATGTAGTTTAGGCTGGCCTTGAACTCACTGTGTAGTCAGTCTGGCCTAAAACTCAGGGTGATCCTCTTGCATCAGCCTCCCAAGTGCTGGGATTGCAGGTGTGTACCACCACCTCTGGTTCTGCTGCAGTTTTTTTAGAGACATCAATCTATTTTTATCCTACTGGGTTTTTTTTGTGTTTGAGATAGGGCCTCACTATGCAGTTCAAGCTGGCCTTCAGCTTACTTTGAACTCGTAATGATCCTCCTGCCTCAACCTCCCAAGAGCTGGAATTACAGGCGTGTGCCACCGCACCCGGCCATCTTCTAAAATGGTGTACTTAATCTGTGTACATATTCCTTGATATTCTCCCTTTTTAAAAAATTCTTCCTCCCTTACACATACATTCAAAAAAGAATAGAACAAATGAGAAAGACTGGGATTTATCAGGTTTTCAAAGTTTATATTTTAAAAATTGAGGGCTGGGGATATAGCTCAGTGGAATAAGCGCTTGCCTAGGAAGCGCAGGGTCCTGAGTTTGATCCCCAGTACCGCAAAAAAAAAAAAAAGAAAAGGGTTTTTAAAAATTGGAATTTTTTATTTTTCCTTTTTCCTTGTTCTTGGAAATCAGCTCAAACAGACTCACCAGTTCAGTGAAATAGACAGATTAAAAACACTGCCCCAGTCAGTCATGTGCTGTGCTCCTCAGGAACAAGGAAACCGGTGATATTTCGTGCTTTCTCACTTCCCGATATGGGAGCGCATAACGTTTCCTCCCACGACACACAATGCGGAAGTTTACTAAACTTCTGAGTTTATGTATTTGCTACATTTGTGACAGCACCACTTTGCTTTGCCAGATAGTGAATATCTTTCATTTACACTACAGTTTATTTAAAACAAATCTTCCAAATTTATTGATTTTCTATATTTATGTCTGTGTTAATGGGAATTATTACAATTACATATATGACTCTTAAGCTTTAATTAGTCCTTAACAGCAACCCAGTGACAGGTAGCTTTATTTTACTTGGGAAAAGTAGACAGTTTAATTGGCTACTATGCCAAAGAAGTAGGAAGAAAATCCCTTAAATTTCTAGCTCATGTCCTGGTAACCCAGCAGTGCTTCCAGCTGGAGACCACCAGAATGGCCAGTTTGTTCCAAGCCTAGAAAAGCAAAAGACTGTTTTCATTATGCATACCCCTATTTTGGTTGAATTCTGCATTGCCTTAATGTAATTGGTGGCATTTGTACTTGTGTAAAGAACAGTTACACTATAATGAATGTGCATACCTTGAAATTTAAATTAACACAATGCCCAGAAAAATAAGTATGTTCTCGCTAATTTATCTCTTTGTAGAGTTAACCTAACTCCCTTATGTTTCCGTGCTTGCTGATAAATCATTCACCAGGACAGGATTTTATGCTGTTGCAGAGCATCTAGCCGGTGGGGAGTAGTGGCGGTGACAGTAGTGGACTGAGTTGCCGCACCTAGCCTTCCTGTCGTGTCTGTG
This sequence comes from Dinomys branickii, assembly GCA_004027595.1. Lineage (NCBI taxonomy): Eukaryota > Metazoa > Chordata > Mammalia > Rodentia > Dinomyidae > Dinomys > Dinomys branickii. Next base: position 68,968 of record PVLD010000835.1, read on the forward strand.
TGGGCGAGGGGGACTCACGGTGAGGTTGTGGCTTGGCTGTGACAGTAGCACGACGTGGTCATGCTGAGAATCTTTCATTAGTGAACAGTACTTTACCCTTTCCCTCCAGTATTCATTTATCTCCTATTATGATAATAGCATTTTATTCTATAGACTTTAATAAGAGTAGTAGAGTATAAAAATATACTCATTAGAGTATAAGAGTATTTTTCTCCTACAGCCCAATAAGTGATGTAAAATAAATATGTAAAATATTTTCAAGTCAGCAGACCATACGATTAGGTACCCATGCAAGACCCTTCCTAGGATTTAAGAGTAAGGAGAGATTGATGATTGGGAGAGGCAGCTTTAAGAAATTGCTGCCTAGAGACTGGCGTGTAGCTCACTGGTAGTGTGTGTGCTTAGCATGTCTGAGGCCCTGGGTTCAGTCCCTAGTACCAAAAGAAAAAAAAAAAAAAAACTGGACTGGTCTTTGACGGATGAGAGCAGCTTTAGCTCTGTGGAGAACAAGGCACAAGGGAAGTGGCGGTGTAAGTGTAGCCCTGTGGGGTGAAGACATAGTGTTCTGGGAAGAGAACAAAATTCAACGTGGTAGATTCCACAGGATGTTGAGATAAATATTGGCCTCAGAAAATAGTGTTGCTTTTTTTTCTTGTTAAGCTAGATCCCCGTTGGCTTATTTGTATATACTGTATATTTCTCCTCTGTGAGTGTCAGATGAAAGGCCGAAGGTGGTTGGAAATTTCAGTTGACTTGATTTTCTTGAAAATATGTTGGGTTTTGTTTAAATGGAGTCCACAAGAGTAAGGCCTAATCAGAAACCTCAGGAAATTTTGCATTTGAAGTGTCTCATATACTGTTCTAATACACACCTTTCTCTTTCCTTTTTTTAAATGTATGGCTTAATTTTAGGAAAGCCAGTGAGGGTTTGAAGACCATAAACCCAGATGAGGCAGCACCCTCTATGCGATTGCTGGCCTATGGTAAGTTAGCACCGCATGGTGTCATTAAGAAAAAGAAAATAAGACTTGACATAAAGCCATTTTCATGATTTTTTTTTGTTTTTGTCTGTATGAGATAGGGTCTTGCTGTGCAGTTCAGGCTGGCCTTGAGCTCACTTTGTAGCCCAGGCTGGCCTTGAACTCGCAGTGATCCTCCTGCCTCAGCCTCCTGAGTGCTGGGATTACAGACTTGCACCACCATGCCCGACAGTTTTCATGTTTTATGTCTTTATAGATGCCGAGCACTATTACTGCCTTCTCCTATCTATTAGTGTTTGTTTTTCCTGGTTCCTTATGTAAAAGAAAGTGATTGCCAATCACCCTTATCTGTATGCCCATTAAACATTAACCATGTTTGAAAGGTAGATTTTCGACACTCCACTTAACAATTTTGAAGTGATGTGACTGTTCCTTACTTTATGTTCACCATGACAGCGGCTGCACGAGGAAGGCTCTTCATATTAATGCAGTTACTGTGTCTGCATATTGTGCTTTCAAAATTATACTTTAATCTTGGATCAAGGGGCCTCTATTGAGTCACATCACTGGCCCAGGAATCACACCCTAAAATGCACTCTTACCTCCCCCAAGATGAGGTCCAGCTCTAAGCCAACAACCTTAACTCTACAGACTCTGTTCAGTCGTAACACAAGCCACAGCTTCACTGTTGTGTCCTCTTCTGACTCACCTTTTCCTTCTGAGCTTTTCTAGATCTTTTGTTCCCCTTTTCAATTTCTCTGCTGCATTCCACTGGTCGTTTTCTTTTTCTCTTTCTCCTCCTGTCACTTGTCATTTAGCCAGGCACATACCTTTCCAGAGTCAGTCGTCTCCTCCTCAGCAGCACCACCTGTTCATACGCCTTCAACAAAATAGCGTTCGTAGTCCTCAGAGACTTGATTGGAGAGAAATCATACCAGGAGAAGGGTTTTACAGTGTTTTCTTTCCCTTTAGTTTCGGGCTTGGGCTTTGGAATCATGAGTGGAGTGTTTTCCTTTGTGAATACGTTGTCCAACTCCTTGGGGCCAGGCACGGTGGGCATTCATGGAGACTCCCCTCAGTTCTTCCTCAACTCAGGTATGTTTCTGCTCGCTGGGAACGTGATTTGACCTTAATGAAGTTTGCTGTCTTAGGAATTTGAGCCAGTAGGAATTTATATTATGCTTTTAAAGGCAAAATACTCTTAGGCATTCTAAAGCGAGGAAACTAGGAAAATAAAAACTTTACTGAGAGTTCTTAGAATTTAAGAGTATAATTTAGCTTGCATAACATTTTTATTGTGTTGTAGTAGCAGTGTTACTGTATTGTTGAACTATTAGAAGTTTGTTTTTGTAAGCTATATGTTCTTTGCCGGTTTTGTGATATTATGTTTATCTTCAAGATAAGTCCTAATCTTTAATGTGTAGTTCGTAATTTAATCTTGAAATTGAGAGGAAAAGAGTAATAAATGCATTGATCTTTTTATCCAAAGATAGCATATGAAAGGACGACTCATTTCAAATTACTTTTTCTTCCGTTAGCTAAAGATCATCATCAGAATGCAGTGATCACACATTTGGCTTAGTCGTATGTGTAAGTTACCTAAAACTTCTCCTAAGGGCCACACAAAGAGACTTTTAAAAATAGAGGGGAAAAAATCCACTGTGTTTTTAGTTACCTTCACAGCAGTTCTGCCACTAAAATAAGTGACCTCACATATCCATTTGTTCACTTACGTCGTTATTAACATGTACTAAAGCTCCTGGAGGAGCTTGCCCTGTGGTGGAGGAGGGAGTCCAAAGAAGTGACATTCAGGCAGAGTTTAAAATAAAAGGAAAAGTGCGAAGAGGAATGACCAATTTTTAAGAATTTGCTGCAGTTGAGGAACGTCCTGCCTGTTGAAGTAATGTCTAAACTCCATGGGCATTCTTCCCCACTCTCGGGTGGTTCTCTGTTCAGTTCAGGCCTTGGCATCTCCTGTCTGGATTGCTTCCATTATTTCCCAGCTGGTTACTCTTTCCTTGACATACTTTCCATCCGAGTCCATCCTGTATGCAGCCACCAACCTAATACTCCATTTCAAAGGTTGTCAGAAGCTCTTAACTTTCTGCTGTCTACACAAATTAAAAACAAGGCCCTTTAACACTGGCTGCAAGTTGGAGGACAGGAGCTGTGTTAACGGGTCATTCTTACTTAGTGGTGCCTAATTTAACAAAGCAAATTATCTTCCTTGCAGGTATTCTATAATGGCACTGGAAACCTCACTGGAAATATCCCATAACTGGAATATTCCTGGCAAATCTATTAATGATTATATGGAGAGTTAGGGTTTTAAAACAAATGTTGTAGTGATAGTTAAGTTCTGTGGAGTTCCATATAAATTAATAAATCAGCCACATGAGGCATGCTGCTGCTACATTTTGTCTGTTTTCCTGCAGTCTGTTACCTTGCTATAAAAGCTATTTTCTTCTGTCCTCAAATTTCTCCAGCTTCTTCCACTAGATGGTGTTAGATCCCTCTGGTAAACTAGGCTGTTTTCAAAAGTTCAGTTTTAAATTTCTTTTTTAATGACTTGCCTTGTCTGGTGGATTCCTTCTGTTGGGGTTCATGGAGTTGTGGTCCTTGTTATTTCTTCCCAGAACGTCCTTCAGAACATTTTGGAGTGCTGGTTTGCTGGTCATGAATTTTTTCAGGTATTCTTTTTCACGGAAGTATCTTACTTTTTCATCAGTTTTAAAAAAGAGTTTTATGGGGCACATCAGCCCAGGGCCTTCTGTTCTCCTCCTGTCTTGCCCCGCCCCCCCCCTTGCTCTGCTTCTCGCTTCTTCCCATTTCTCAGTATCTGTTACACATTCTGGTCCTTGTTTACACTTCTGGTTTCTCACACCAGAGAAATAACGCGGTGTTTACACATGTGTGTCTGATGTGTTTCACTTAAGAATATGGTCTCAGGGTGCATCCATTTAGTTAGAAATGTCTCCGGCTTATCTTTCTTTATGGCAGAGTAGTATGCCATTCTATGAGAAAAACCACATCTTTATCCATTCATTGGTTGATGGGCATTTGGGCTCTTTGTAAGATTTAGCTATTACAAACTGTGCCACTCTAAACACGGCTGTGCACATACTGCTGTGATGTGATGCTTTTAATTCTTTTGGGAAGATACCAAGAAATGGAATAGGTGGTTCAAATGGAACCTCTGAATTTTAGTTTGTTTGAGGAACCTCCACACTGATTTCCACAGTGGTTGCACCGGTCTACACTCCCACCAACAGTAGAAAAGGGTTCCTTTTACCCCACTGCCCCACCCCACAGACCTGTCAGCATTTGTTATTGGTTGATTTCTTGATAACAGACATTTTTTTCTGGAATGAGGTGAAATCTCAGTGTTGTTTTAATTTGCATCTCTAGAATGTAACAGTACTCTTTGAGGAGTGAGTATAAGAAAGATTTCTAGCATTCTCATGGTTGTGTTATAATTTCTATGAGTTCAAGGAAATATTCCACATTCCATAAGATTTCTTAATGTCTTAACTAGGTCAGGACAGACTAACCATACTGTGAGTACCACTTGTAGAATGAAATAATGGCTATTATATCATATGCAAGTTCTTATTACAACATCATTTGGTTTGGTTTGGGTTGGGATTTTTTTTTTTTTTGAGACAGAGTTTCCCTGTGTAATTTAGGCCAGCCTTCAAATCACTAGATAGCCTAGGGTGGCCTCAAAGTTGCAGTGATCTTCCTGCCTCAGCCTCCCCGGTGCTGGGATTATAGGTGTATACCATCATGCCAGGCCCAACATCATTCTTTGAGGCATAAGCTTTGAATTATACACTTAAGAAATTTTTTCTAAAGCACAACCCCAAATTTAAATATATTTATAGCTATATGTTGTTTGTAATAGCTGTTGTTACCATTTATTTAGACACAAGCCCATTTTTTATTTTGCAGTTAAGTTCATGAGTTTATATGTTTAACATACTCCATCATAAATGCCTAAGTAAGAATCAGAATAAGGACATTTAATAAGTATATCATCTGTGTTAGTGTGAGTTAATGCAGATGCATACTATGTGATATCTGTACAAACGTGGCTTTTTATGTTACAGACAGGCATGGTTTATAAATAATGTATATGACTGGGTTAATTCTTTTTTCTTTGTAGTTGTGTAACAGGCTGATGTTAAATTTCTAGAATCCTTGCCATTTCATAGAAATACTGTGTGTAGATGAAAGTATGGGAATTAGAATCTTAAAGTGTTCTCTTGGCTGGCTAAGTTAGTATTTGGGGTAAGTCCACTTGGTTATTTAACTACTCGTTCCACAGATAATTATTAAAATTCTTATTGAGCAGGAATTATGCCCAGCTATGAAAATAGAAACCAGTTAATATCCATACCTTGCACACACAGTGAGGAACAAAGGCCCACAGCTAATTACAGCGAAGCAGCGTAAACGCAAGTGAGGAATGGAGGCACTAACGTTGCCTTTGTTGTGATTAATTGGCTAGCAGTGTAATTAGTTGTTCAATGCTCTCTGGTCGTGTACTCAGCCCTGTAAGTACGAGGACCTCTGTTCACTGTGGTGTTCCCAGCACTTGGTGGAGTCCTCGTTTCTCCATGGCACTGAATAAATATTTACTGAAAATTGAAAGCAAGGCACAGGTTACAGAGGAAGTACCATTTGAGTAGAGATTTACTTAAAGATAAACATTAGCTAGGCAGACAAAGAAGGGAGATAGGCCCCTTCCCTCTGGGCTGGGAGGTAAGAGACAGTGTTCACTGGGCAGAGCACGTGTGGTGCTTCCGTCTGACTCAATTTCCTCATCTTTGGGGAAGGGTAAAAATAATGCCTAGCTCAAAATTGTTGGACATTAAATGAAATCAGATATTTATATTTTAGTGCTTTGTAAGCTCTAAAGTGGCCTAAGAATATTATTTTATTTAGGTAGAGAATTTTGTTCTTGTGATTACAGAACAAAATTTAGACAGAGAAATCTGGATTTATCATTCTGAATGATCTCCCTTATACTTTGAATGAAAAATACCTTTAGTACTCAGTAAAAAAAAACAGCTGATTTTTTTTTTTAATTCCCGAAGCCATTTCATTTCTATTTTCTGAGTAGTGCTCTTATTTAGGGAAGGTTTAAAACTTGAGCCACTATTGCTAAATCCACTAATGCCACTAGGCAAAATCAGAGCCAGTCAGACCTCATGTGGAGCGTTGTGTACAGTTGGGAGCACTGTGATTTAACAGAAATGGTGAAGAAGTAAAATTCACACAGATGAAAGTTGTCAGTATGGTGAAAGATCTAGGAGCTGTGTCCTATTGGATATGGAAGAAAGAAGAACATCGAGTCTGAAGAAAGATGAAAAAGGAATGTTGGAGATTCGGTGTTTATTTCAGCTTATCATTTTCTACAATAAAATTATACACGCACACAGTTGCATAGCCTTGCGGTGGTCAAAATGTCCTTTCCTGCCACTTGACTTTGAGCTCTGTCCTGTGACTTGCTCTAGTCAGTTAATGACATGATAAAAGTCAGAGGCTTACGAAGCACTTCAAAGGTTGGAGCAACATTCTTGCACCTGGGTCACACGCCATGAGAAAAACTCACCCTGGATAGTTAATTCCCACGAAGCCTAGACCCCGAATGAACACAGAGAGCACACGTAGCTCAGCCTGCTGGAGGAGCCAGATCTGCCAGCTGCAGCAGGGCTGGCCCCTGAGCCCAGCCTTCATCAGCAGAGTGCGCAGCATAAGAATAAACCCACTTTGTTGAACCTGATGAATGCCTGTTTTTATTCATATTTTGTGTATGTTTTGTTTTGTTTGAGACAGGGTCTCCCACAGTAGTCCAGGCTGGCCTTGAATTTGCAGTCCTCCTGTCTCATCCTCTTCACCTGTTGAGTTGCAGGTGTACACCACCACACCTGGCAGTTTATTAAAGGTTGACAGATTGATAGGTTTTTTTAGTTTGAATGATAAGCATCCCTTATTTGCTGACTACCGGTATACACAACTGATAACATTAGGGACAAGTATCTTCTTGATGTCAGAGGCGGTTACTCTACCAGTGTTAAATAAAACAATACACAGTATCACAATATGACACTGCCTTTTTTAGTTTGATCTTCTGAACAGTTTAACTGAGCAAAATAAGGTAAAAGATTACATGTTTATCTTCAGGAATGTAAAGATCTGATTAGTCAAACAGTAACACATTGGCTTCGAGACCTGATGGCTCTGCTAGATGTATTTCAGGCCACCTTCTAAATCACTCATGTGTCCTTTTAAGGATGACTAGTTAACCCAGGCTGCTGGCGCATGTCTGTAATCCCAGCACTGGTGAGGCTGAGGCAGGAGGATGGCCAGGAGTTTGAGGCCAGCCTGGGCTACATAGCAAGACCTTGTCTCAAAAAAAAAAAAAAAAAAACCCAAAATAAAAAGGGATGTGTTGCTAGCTAGCCTTTGCTGTGTACTTCTCAGCTAAAGCAGCTAAATGCCTTTTACTTTTGCATTCACTGTAGGCTTTATTTCTGTTTGTTTTCTGAGACAGGGTGTCACTGTGTACTCTCAGTTGTCTTGAACGTACTAATTTGCCCAGTGTGGCCTCAGACTCACAGTTGTCCACCTGCCTCAGCCTCCCAAGTGCTGGGATTACAGGTGTGCACTCCCACGCTTAGCGCTTTAGGCTTTATCTCTTGTGTATGTGTGAAACAGTCCTTATTCTCTTCATCCACTGCTGCCTTTAATTTTTGATGTTTCCTTTTACTATTTTTATTTATCTTTGAGACAAGGTCTCACTCTGTAGTTTAGGCTGGCCTTGAACTCACTATTAGCCCAGGGTGGTGTCAAAATTCACAGTAATCCTCCTGCCTCATCCTCCCAAGTGCTGGGATTATAGGCATGCACTACCATACCTGGCTTCTTTTTTATTTTGTTTCCTCATTAAATTTCAGAGATTTTTTTCTTTCCTTAGACATGGTAAGAGGGAAACTATCCTGTAAAGATGATTTGCTGTAGATAAAAGTTAAACTTCTTGAAAATCATCTAGTATGGTTTCTTTACTCAGCCTCATAGGAATTTACTTTTTGCCCACTCCATCCATTACTCAATTGAAAAGGAAAAACCACTCTTTTCAACTTTACTGCGTCAAGTTTAGCACATTCAAGCTGATCCTGCACAGCCGCATGTTTGTGCTGTACGTGCCAGGAATCCTGGCGTTAGTGCTGGCCTGCTCCACGCCTGCCTTTCACCCAGATGCCCTTCACCACTGGGACCACTGACCAGTGTATTCTTCTGTCTCCGTGTCTCTGCTAGCCAGAGTCAGAATGTTCACATCAGGGCCTCTGCATTGCACAACTTCTGAGGAATTGTTCACATGCTAACGTATTTCGTTGGTGTGCTGAGATTTTCCATTACCACTGTTGGAACATGTTTTAGCCAAATTTCCCAGAACGATACTTTTCTTCCAGGGATGTTTGGAAATCTTGGCAGCTCTCTTGAAGACTTAGTCAACCTTGAGGTTTACCTTGGGGTGTGGGTTTGTACTATTGGATTTCATCACCTTTCTCGCTAAAGTTGTCAGTAAAGACTTACACTTGAGTATCCTTCTTGAAGTTGAAATGTGTTATTTCAGATAGTAAAGCTGCTTTGCCATCTCTAGCGGAAATTTCTCCTTACATTCAGTGGGACAACTTGGAATATTACTGGTCTTATGGAAATTTTGGCATACCCTTGAAGTCTTCTTTCTCTCCTTGGTGCAGTTCCCTCCGAGTTGATCAGACCAACTTATTTCATTAAAATAAATCCCAGTTCTTTCTTTTTCACATAGTTCACTTCCTCTCTAACTGCAAATCTTGTCTCTAGTTTTGTTTTAGATCAAATTTTGATAGGCTTGGTTTTGCTGTATAAATGGCCCCAGGGATACATGGTTTGAGCTTTGATTTGGAACAAGCTTTTTTTAAAAGGTAGATTTGTTGGTGCTGGAATTGTTCTAGGCCACAGACAATCCTGCAAAGGTCCTGGTTGATTTCATGAAGTTAGTGAAGCATGACTAGAAAGTGGTTAAGTGAGCGCCGGCTTCTACTACCTGCTGCCTGAGGGTGAAGTCCTCCATTGTGGATTTGTCCCGAGGCTGCTCTGAGTACTGCCTCGCACCCCATGCTCCAGTGGCACTGCCAGCCGATGGGTTTTGGTGTGGTTTGTTAGTGCAGCATTTTGGTGTCAGTAGCTGGCTAATAGAAGGAGTTTGGATTTTTTTTTTTAATGTGTGCAAGTGGAAAAAGTTACTTGTGTCTTAGAGTCTTAGGATCAACAAACAGGAAGTTAGAGCAGGGTTTCTCAACCACAGCACAACCGACATTGTGACCAGATAATTCTTTGTTGGTGAGACATCTTGCATATTGTAGGGTGTTTAACAGCATCCCTGCCTCTTCTCCACTAGATGCCAGAAGTACCCCATCCCCAGCTGTGACAACTGAAGACATTTACAGACCACCTCAGTTGAGATCATTTGCATTAGAGCAAGACAGATTTGGGTTCATTTTGTGGAGCAAGTGTCCCATAGTGGCTGTTTAATGAAGTGAGCTCCTAAACTAGAGGTATTCAAAGTGTGCGCTATGGGATAGTTGTGTTTTTCGTTTTGTTTTGTTTTTGGTTTTGTCATCTAGGGGACTGGATCACACAGCTTCTAATGGACTTCCAGTGCTAACTCTCCACACTGATGAGCTAGTTTGAGGAGAGTGTTTCATCCTTCTGTAGCATTTCCTGGGAGGACTTTAAACATAGAATCATTCTTGGCAGTTCATGCAGCTCATAAATGTGATTTAGGAACAGAATGAAACAGTAAATTCTGTTGAAACCCCTGCAGTCATTCGAATTGGTTTTGGAACATCTCCTTTCTGAGTTTGTTGGTATTAAAGGATAAGGCCATACTTTTCCTTCTGTCGTGTAAGATGGTTTCTCTTGTTTTTGTTTTTGTTTTGCTTTTTTCAGTGCTGGGGATCAAATCCACAGCCTTGCACATGCTAGGCAAATGTCTGCACTGAGCTACATCTGCAGCCCTCAAAATATAATTTTTGTTACTGGAAAGTGTTATTTAATCAGTTATTGTATAGTGTCTATACACACACACACACAGCTAAGGGTAAATGAGACGATAAACTTCTCTTACTGTGTGAAGGAAGACTTTTAAGTTAAATCCCTGTTAGGGAACTATTCTGCCACATATTCTAAACATTTTCAAAACATTAATTTTCAAAAACTTTAATTTTCATTTTCAAAAACAGTAATTTAGCTCTGAGCCTTGATTTCTGCTTGTGCTTGGTGATTAGGTATGTCTCAAGAATCCAGGAAGTGTCTATGACCTGAAAGAATGGGAATCTGTCACTTCATGGAATCCTTCTATTACTTAGAAAAAGAAGCTAAAAGCTAATCAGTATCCACAGCCCGTCTCTAGGGAGCTCAGGCCAAGAGTTGGCTCGGTTACTGCTGGAGGTACCCTGACGTGGTAGTGGTGCTGGGGCAGACGACAGCAGTTGTTTGCTATCTGATGAATCCGGTATTAGCGTTGATTATTGTCTTTCAACCTTGCCTTCACAAGGACAGAAAAATAGATACCAGGAATGAGGGAGAGAAAGACATGTGGGAAGATGAAGGTCCTTACAGGTCTGTGTATAGAGCATTTTGGGGTATAATGAGGAAGTTGGTTAGAGCCAAATGGTAAAAATTGCCCATTAAAGATAACACTAAAACATTTTGCCTAAATGTACATTAGAGTGAGACATTATCTGCCAAAAGAAGTTGACTTAAAAGATTATCAGAAAAGGAAATCCACTGTCAAACCAGACTATTATAGTTGTCACAGACAGATGTATAGTAACTGTTAGGATTGTTCAGCTTTCCGGATGTTCCAAAACATTGAAAATTATGGAAGCACGTTATATTAATCTGGGTGATGAGCTAATCTTGATATTCTGGTAGTTAACTTACAGAAGTTTTTCTTTCCTACTTCTAAGAATATTAGAATGAAGTAAATTTTAGAGTCATCGATCAACTTTTAGGATTTTATATACAGGTACATGAATTGAAAGGTTTAGTAACTAAAAGGAAGTGGTTCTTGGATGATGTTAGCAAATCTTCATTTCTAGTTGGAATTCCACTTACTAATAAGTATCAAAATGGCACACATGTAGTTGTAGCTACTCATATATGGCAGAATAGTTCAGATAGCCAGGCCTCAGTCTCTGTTGGATCAGTTGCAAAGGGAATAAACAATAAATCCTAGTATTGTACCGTAGCACTTTGTGACAGTATGGGCTCTTGGTGGTCACCCAGGTCAGCCAGAAACCAGTTCTAGCTGTATAAATAAGAGTAACATAGGAATGTACAATATTTTAGTAAATGTTTGAGAGACTTCCTTTAGATATTGTACTAGTAAAGCAGTGATCTGCAAGGTGAGGCAAAGTTCCCATGAGACTGTTTTGTGTATTGCCATAGCCTGAGTGCCTAGAATCGCTTGGCTTGTACTGTGCCCTGCATACATATACTTGTGTGGGGAATGAAGGATGGGAGGAAGAAAATAAATGTAAGGGGAGGAAGAAGTCATTTACAACAGTGGAGAAGAAAATATTTTTAATTAATACCCAAATACCCTGAAAACTTGCATGAAAATGGAAATTGCTTGCTGCTTTGCTTTCCTTTCCCAACTGATAGTAGAACTCGCTAAGGACCCTGCCCTTTCGTGTTCAGATCTGTAGAATGTAGCACGTAGTATCCACCACTGTGGAAAAGGAGTGGTGTGCCAAGCACCATTCTTCACTGCAACATCCCAATGAAATAAAGGAAATAGAAGCTCACAGAGGGCACATACCTTATCCAGAGCCATGCAGTGGAGGTGCGAATGCTAACTCAGGACGGGCTGGCTCCAAAGGTACATGTGTATAATACTGAGACCAGATTGTCTAAGTCAGTGATGGCAAACCTTTTAGAGCTTTCAAGCACCCAGCTGTGGCACACATCCCATAGGTTTGCCACTGCTGGCTGGGTGGGTCAGTAAATGTGTGCTGAGTGTACACAAAGATGGAGAAAGGTGCCTGTGAGGACAGTCCACTGAGGTGACATTTAAGCTAGATATTAAATTGTAAGATTCAAGTGTATTGAGGCCAGTGTGGGCAACTTAGCAAGATCCTGTCTGAAAATAAGGAAATATTGGAAGAGGGAGCTTACCTAAGTTATAGAGCATTTACCTAGAGTGCTTGAGGCTCTGGTTTGATCCCAGTACAAAGAAAAAGATTTGGAAAGGGGAAATGAGGAAGGGCCATTACAAGGGGATGGTGAACAAACACAGAGAGAAGACAAATGGGAAACAGTTCCAGGTTTTGGCCATAGGGATATGCTTGAAGATTAGTAGAGGACATGTCAGGGTGATTGGGTCTAGGTGGGAGAGGGTATTAAGTGCTAGTCTGAGATGTCTGGATTTAATTTTGGAGCAAAGTCATTCTGTCAAAGACTTCTTAGTAGGAAGGGCTAAGAAATACTGACCTAGAATTTGGAAGTAAATCAGGACCAGTGATGTCTTGAGGATGCATATCTGAAGTTTGGAGAATAATACTTTTTTGGACAAGAATAGACTGAAAATCTCACCAGTAAGAGTATTCCCCAAGTAGCTGAGGTCTAAGACTTGACTATAGTGGTGTTCTTGGCTCCCTCAGTAGTCATGATAATGTGTAGAGAGAAGGGCAGACACCAGCTGCCAAGCAGAGGACACGTTGATAAGGCCTTGCTTTCCTTCACATGCAATTGGCATGTAGAATTTAGAAAACCTAGGCTCCTGAGTTCTAAGGTATGAATACTTAATGATTAAGAAATAAGGTCTTGCTTTTGTATCACTTTCTGCCTTGTTCTTTTCTGATGCAGAGAAGATGAAAAACCCTCACTAAATTCCTGGGCATCTTCCTTGGTCTCAACTCCACACTATCACTAGTCATGTATCTCCAGGGGAGCTTCCCTTTCCAGAAACATCAGTGGGATTAAAACACACCCTTTTGTTTAGTATGCTTTGCCCTCAAAGTTTGAAAAGCTGTTCATTTGCTTCTCTGTTAGTTAAAATATTTACTAATATTTACTGAAATGATGACACTGTCACAAGATTTATCAGTTTGCTTTACTCTAACCACAACAGTTATGTCTTTTTAATATAATTTTGATTTTCTTTACTTAATACAAATGAAATACTATTTTCCCACAGTAGTTTTGTTCGTTCAACATTAGATTCTAGAGATAATTTATATTGTGGGTGATCTATAGTAGTCCATCGTGTGAACATACTATGATTTATTTTTTTATTCTGGTGACAATGGACATTTTTTGGTTATACAAAGAACGCTGACATATGTTAGTATACATCTCTTTGTACACATATCTAAGACTCTCTGTAGAGGCAGTGCTTCTGAAACTTGACCGTGCACCACAGTCTCCTGGAAGGCTGTTTAAACTGGGATTTCTGGGTCTCAACAACAGTTTTTCTGATTCAGGTGTGGAATAGGCCCCATCAATGTGCATTTCTTTCAAATTCCTGTGTTCTGTTGATGTACTGATTTGAGAACCAACTGTGTCAGAGTATAACTCTAGCTTGGAGTTGTTAAAGCGGAATAGAGAATGTAAAATTTTCATTTTATTGGTAATGGTAGATTATTTTTCACCAGAGAATTGCCAGACTTGGAGTTTTCCTATTTCAGGGATGTTAATATAAAGAACTTGACTACTTAAATAAAGAATGTTATCCAGGACACAGATTCCTGTGTACACACACACACACACACACACACACATACAGTATTCCACATTAAAACCTGTAAGCACTAATCAAATTGAGTGCCAGTTGCTTGAGAAGAATCTTAGATAATTATAGTGATTTTTAATATTACTTTATTTTTCCTTTGGTCTTTAAAAAAATGTTCCAAAGAAAAATTCCACTTTCATAAGGAGACTTGTTTCAACAGAAGATACTCCTTTTAATTGGAAGTTTTTCTCAGATAGGGCCAAGGGCTAATTGGGGAAAAGCTGGTTAGATTTCACAGTCATCTTACTGCATTCCTCAGGAAAACACTTGAAAGCCAGATCCAAGTTGATTTTTTTTTTTTTTTATGTTGAACAGGTTTGTATTCTAGAGAAAAAGCTGCTGCAGAGGCTGACCCTTGCCTCAGAAGCACTGCTTCATAGTTACTATTAGTGCATGTGTCAAGGCCCTGCTTCTGTCACATGTGGTCAGACTCGCATTGGCGCTGGAGGACCTGCGCCCTCATACAATGACAGGGTGTTCGTGGGCTTTGGTGTCTGTTGAGTATAGGAGTGGGTACTAATGGTTGACTGTCCTTCAGCTTTCATGACGCTGGTCATCATCCTGCTGCACGTGTTCTGGGGGATTGTGTTTTTTGATGCCTGTGAGAAGAAGAAGTGGTACGTCCTCCTCATCATTCTCCTAACCCATCTGCTGGTGTCTGCCCAGGTGAGTGTTGCCGCTGCGCATGCACTGAGTTTTAGAACTCAAGTCTATGTCTGAAATGGTATCTTCCACTCCAAAGGGAGCCCGTGGGAGGGTCAGGAAAGGGATAAAAGTCATTAGAGTGAGTGAGTCAGTTACTAAAGATTGATTATAGAAAGACAACCACCAATTTTTTGGTCTGTCTCATTAATTTTTTTTCCGTATGTATTTCCTGTAATGGGTACAGTAAAACTTGAAATAATTATTCTTACATTAGAAAGCACATCTGGAGCAATTTCTGTCTCTTTAGAAATCCCTTCAGATTAAAAATTTTCATATCTCTATATCACTACATAGAAAGTATTATAATGTGTTTAACTGGTTAATCACTTCTGTCTTTTGTTATTGTGAAGCAGTCTTGACCATCTGACCACACAAAACTTTTTCCACACATTGTTTGGACTTAAGGGTGTGGAGTTAAGGGGTAAAATGACATGAATTTTTTTAAGCACTTGATACAGACTGGGAAAGTCCTCTCCATAAGGTTGTGCCATTTTTACACATCTGACCAGTAACAAAAGTAGCATCATCAGTTGCTTCTCATTTATACTATAATAATGTCAGTCTTCAAAATGAAGTTTAAAAGTGCTTGATTTACTTTTAAAGTACTATGTCATCCATTGGGTTTGACTTTTATTATAAATTGTCAAATATTTACATCAGGACAACGTCGGCCACTGCCTTCTCCAGATCTTTTTCACGTGTTCCCCAAAGTGTTACAAAGGTTTCTCCGGGCGACACCCGGCTCCTGCTTCTCTCCTCTCCGTCTGTTCACCTTGTAGCAGACTTGCTTTCTTCATTTATTTTTATTTTAGGAGAAAAAAAAAATTTCAAAACAAGATAATAGGAGGGTAACAATGGTTAGTGGTGTGTTGTTATTTTTGGTGACTCAGAGTACAAGATATTGGCATTTAATTGTCCAAACAATATTAGCACAAACCTTTCTTTTCAATGAACTAAGAGAAATTAGTAGTAGAACTATCTTAACTATCATATATATATATATATATATATAAAAAATATATAATTTACTTTTTGTTTTTTCCTTCTTTTCTCCATTCCCTGATCCCAGTTTCTCTTTCCTTTTGAAGTTTCTTCCCATTGTACAATATCTGTTGTACATTTTGGATCTTATTTACTCTTCAGCCTTTCACACGAGGGAGACAAGACAGTGAATGTTTACCCGTGTGCTTGTGTCTGGCTTATTTCACTTATGAGTATGGTCTCAAGTTGCACCTATTTATGTATACAAGTCTCTGTCCTTCTTTGTGGCTGAGTAGTAAGTACTCCATCAAATGAAAGGATGTATCTTTTTTATCTATTCCTGGATTGATGGGCATTTGGGTTGTTTCCAAGATGTAGCTATTACAAATTCTGCTGCTATACACATGAGTGCACATGTATCACTGGTTCAGTGTTTTTAATTCTTCTTGGAAAATACCTGGAAGAGGAATACCTGGGTCAAGTAGGACCTCCAATCCTTGTTTTCTGAGGAATCTCCAGACTGATTGCCATAGTGGTTGTACCAGCCTATACTCCTACCAGCAGTGGAAAAGGGTTCCTTTTTTCCCTACAACCCCTCCAGCATTTGTTATTGGTTAATTTCTTGATAATAGCCATTCTTTCTGGGGTGAGATGGAATCTCAGTGTTGTTTTAATTTGCATCTCTCAAATGATCAGTGATGTTGAACATCTTTTCATGTATTTGCTGTTTGTATTTCTTCATCTGAGAAGTGTACATTCATCTCAGGTCCCCATTTTTGGTTTGGTCTTTAAATTTGAGAGGTCCAGTTTTTTTTTTTTTTTAAGTTCTTTATATGTTTTCAATAGTAATCCTTTGTCTGAGGAACAGCTGGCAAGTATTTTTTTGTACATTGTGCTGTTTTCTCTTGCTGTGCAAAAAACTTTTTAATAAGATGAGATCCAAGTTGTTGATTCTTTGTGACAGTTCCTGTGCGATTGGGGTTTTGTTCTTAGTCTTTGCCTATACCAGTGTGTCCAGGAGTTTTATGTATTCTATCTTCCAGCAGATTTAACCTTTCTGTTTTAAATTTAGATCTTTGATGCATTTTGAACTTAGCTGAGTGCATACTGAAAGATATGGGTCCAATTTTAATCTTCAGCATGTGCAGAGCCAGTTTTTCCAGTATCAGTTATTAAAGAGGCTTTGTTTCTTCCGGTGAGTGTGTTTGGCACCTTTGTCAAAGATACGGGAGCTGAGTATGTCTGGAGTTGTTTCTGCATCTTTTAAGCTGTTCCATTGATCTTTGCACCTGTTTTTTTTTTATCCAGTACCATGCTAAAAAAAAAAAAAAAAAATTCAGAGGGGCTGGGGAAAAAGCTCAGTGAAATAAGCGCTTGCCTAGCAAGTGCAGGGTCCTGAATTCGATCCCCAGTACCGCAAAAAAAAAAAAAAAAAAAAAAATTCAGATTGTCCCCAGTACCATGCTATTTTTATCACAGTAGCTTTATAATATAATTTCAAGTCAGGGGTTGTGATGCCCCCTGCCTTGCCTTTGTTGCCTAGAATTGCCATTGCTATTCTAGGTCTCTTCTGGTTCCAAAAGAATTTTAGGATTGTTTTCTCCAATTCTGTGAGATATGCTATTGGAATTTTGATCAGAATTACAGTAAATCTGTAGAACGGTCTTGGAAGTATGGTCATTTTCACTATATTGGTTCTTCCTACCCAAGAGCAAGGGACAGCTTTTCATTTTGTGGTATCTGCTTCAATCTCCTTTTTCAGAGCACTGTAGTTTTCAATGTAGAGGTCTTTTATATCCTTCGTTAGATTGATTCCTAGGTATTTCATTTTTTTGGATGCTATTGTGAAAGGTGTTGTTTCCCTAATTTCTCTTTCAGTGAGTTTATTTGAATATAGGAGGGCTGTTGATTTTTCATTGTTGACTTTATATCTAGCTATGTTTCTGAATTTGCTTATTAATTCTAGCAGTTTTTTTAGTGGAATTTTTGGGGTCTTCTATGTAGAGTATCATGTCATCTGCAAATAATTTAACTTCTTCCTTTACTGTCCTTATTCTTTTTATTTCTTTCTCCTGTCTAATTGCTCTGGCTAAAGTTTCTAGGTCTATGTTGAGTAACAGTGGAGGCAGTGAACATCCTTGTCTTGTTCCTGATTTTAGAGAAAAAGCTTTCGGGTTTTTTTGTCCATTTAGTATGATGTTGGCTGTTGGCTTATCATAGATGGCTTTTTTTAGATTGAGATAAAGACCATCTATCCCAATTTTCTGTAGGGTTTTTGTTTGTTTGTGTTTTTGTGTTTTTTTGTTTTTTTTTTTTGTTTTTGCGGTACTGGGGATCGAACTCAGGACCCTGCGCTTGCTAGGCAAGCACTTATTCCACTGAGCTATATCCCCAGCCCTCTGTAGGGTTTTTATCATGAATGGCTGCTGGACTTAGTCAAAAGCTTTTTTCTGCATCTAATGAGATAATCATAAGACTTTTGTCATCAACTCTCTTAATTTTGTATATTATATTTATTGATTTACATATGTTGAACCATCTCTGCATCCCTGGATGATTCCCACTTGGTGATGGTATGTAGTCTTTGTAGTGATTTGCTACATTCGGTTTACCAGTGTCTTGTTGAGGATTTTTGCTTTTAGGTTCATAAGGGAGATTGGCCTTTAATTCTCAAGTTTTTTAAAGTTTTTTTTTTTTTTTTTTGGTATGGGAATCAAACTCAGGGTCTTGTGTTTGCCAGGCAGGTGCTTGTGCTGCTGAGCTATCTCCCTGGCCCTTGGCCTGTAATTCTCTTTCTTAGTTGGGTCCTTCTCTGGTTTTGCTACCAGAGTAATGCTGGCTTCCAGGAATAAATTTGGGGATATTGCTTCCCTTTCAATTTTATTAAACAGTTTGAGAATTAGTTGTGTTAGGTCTTCTCCCAATTTCTTATAAATTCAACAGTGAATCCATCAGGGCCTGGGCTTTTCTTTGTTGGTAGGTTTTAAATCACATCTTCCAATTTCACTGATATTATTTTATTTAGGATTTTTATATATTCTTGACTCAGCTTTGGTAATTCATGGACATCTAGGGATCCATCCATTTCTTCTGCATTTTCTATCTTACTAGAATACAAGTTTTCAAAGTAGGTATTGATGATCTGGATTTCTGCAGGGTCCATTGTGATTTTACCCCTTTCATTCCTAACTGCATGGATTTGAGTCTTTTCGATAAGGTTAGATAAGGATTTGTCAATTTCATTTAATCTTGGAAGAACCAACTCTTCCATTTGTTGATTCTTTGTGTTCTTTTAGTCTCCAATGTGTTAATTTCTAATCTGATCTTTATAATTTTTTTTTTCTGATCTTTATAATTTCCTCCCTTGTATGAGCTTTTAGCTTAGCCTGCTCTTCCTTGTTTTTGAAGTTTTAAGTTCATTATGAAGATTTTATTTGTGAGTGCTCCGTTTTCCTGATAAGGGTATTCACTGCTATGAATTTCCATCTTGGGACTGTCGTGTCCCATAAGTTCTGGTTTGTTGTATTGTAGTTATCATTTAATTGTAGAAACTGTCTGCTTTCTTTTTTAATTTCATCTTTGACCCATCTGTTGTTCAGGAGGGTGCTATTTAATTTCCATGTATTTATGAAATTCATGCGGTTTCTTTTGCCATCAATTTCCAATTTCATTGCAGTATGGTCTGATAATATGCATGGGATTATTTTAGTTCCTTTGCATTTACTTAAGCATGTTCTGAGAGCTAGTATGGGGTCTGTTTTGGAGAACGTCCTGGATGCAGCTGATAAGCATGTGCATTCTGATGTTGGGGGGTGGAACATTCTATAGACATCACTAAGTCCATTTGTTCAGAAGTTTGGTTCAGTTCTAATATTTCATTGTTGATTTTTTGTCTAGTTGATCTGTCTTTTTGTGACAATGGGGTATTGAGATCCCCCAATACAATTGTATTAGTGCTTATGTGATTTTTCATGTCTGTTAATATTCGTTTTATGTAGTTGTACGCACTGGTACTTGTTGCACATGTACTTATGATTGTTATCTCTTCCTCTTGGACTGTTCCCTTTAGAAGGATGGAGCGATCTGCTTTATCTCTCTTACTCAATCTTGGTTTGAAATTCCCTTTGTCTGCAAATAGAGTAGCCACGCCCGCTTTTTTCTGGGTTTCTGTTGCATGAAGTATTGTTTTCCATCCATTGACTTTCCGTCTGTGAATTTTTTATTGACTTAAATATGTTCCTTGTGCGTAGCATGTTGTTGAATCTTGCTTAATCCATTCTGTCCGTCTGTGTGTTTTGATTGGTGAGTTGAGACCGTTAACCCTGATGGCTCTAACTGATCTGCACGGACTTATTCTTGTCCTGTTATTTTGCTAGTGTTGGCTCCCCATCTTTTCCCCCACTCCTTCTGTTTAATTGTTTGCCTTGCCTGGTGGATTCCTTCTGTTGGGGGCTTTAGGGTTGTGGTCCTTGTTATTTCTTTCTAGAATGTCCTTCAGAACATTTTGGAGTGCTGGTTTGGAGGTCATAAATTTCTTCAGATGTTCTTTGTCATGGAAATACCTCATTTCTCCTTCAGTTTTGAAAGAGTTCTGTGGGGTACATCAGTCTGGGTTGGAGGTTGTTTTCCTTTAGAACTTGAAACACTTCACTCTAAGCCCTCCTTGACTACAGGGTTTGTGCTGAGAAGTCAGCCATGAATCTGATGGGTTTTCCTCTATGGGTAACTTGTTTCTTTTCCCTGACAGCTTTTAAGATTCTGTTCTTGTGTTGAATTTCTGGAATCTCGACTATGATATGCCTGGCTGTAGATGTTTTTTTTGGGATCGTGGCTAATTCTGTATACCTCACTTTTCTGTGTGCCTCACTTATCCGTATGTCAGATTCTTCTTTACCAGGGAAGTTTTCTGCAATGATGTCTGGGAACAGTTTTTTTGTTTTTTTTTTTAATATCGTTTGTGTTATCTGCTGCTTTTTCACTGACTCCAAAGAACCCAGGAGGCTGGGCATGGTGGTGCACACCTGTAATTCCAGCACTTGGGAGGCTAAGGCAGGACAACCATGAGTGCAAGGCCAGCTTGAACTACACAGTGAGATCCAAACAGAAAATCCAGGAAATCCTCAGTGCTGCCATGCCCACAGATCCCTCTTAAGAAAAGCATTCTTTCTACATAGAGTGTTGCCTGCAGAATCAGCTCATTTCCATGAGCAGAGCTGATAGGTCAGGATCAGTGCTTTAGCAAGGTGCACTATATACATAGGGTGAAGGTGAGGACAGGGAGGTGTCTTGGAGACACTGTAAAACCCTTGTTTAAAATCAACCCAATCAGACTTTCTCCTGTGTTCCATGTGAGAGGTAGGGCTAGATGGGAACTCATGTACCCCTGCCCCCTGGTTCAGCAAGGGAAGTGTGCCCCTCTTGTCAAGGGCCAGTCCGTCCTCACAGACGCTGGTCCTGTCCTTCCTCCTTGCTTTCGGCCCTCCCTCCTGGTTGTAGCCCTTGGCCTGCACCCTCAGCCTTCCGTCTTCTTCAGCAGCTCACAGGTATGTCCTAAATACAACCCTTTAGTGCTGCCTTTCCTCCTGCCACGCTTTGTTTCTCACCACAGCAGAACTCCCCAGAGTAATCTCCATGAAGTCCCCACTTCCTCATCCTTCGGACTCCCAGCCCGGGACGGGTCCTGCTCACCCAGCCTCGTGCAGCCTGACTTGTGGGGCTTCAGAAGGGCCTCCGCTTTCCCAGCCTAACGGGCCTCTCCGCAGCCTTCAGGAAGAGATGGCCGCCCGCTCACTTCTCTCTCCTGGCTCTGCCTAGCTTGCCTCTACTTCCCTGCTCCTTCTCAGACTCCTTTGCTGGCCCTTATTCTCCCCAGGAACGTGTAAGTGTTAGACTGTGTCAGGTTTGGCTTTGAACTCTCTTTTCCCACCCCTTTAGAGTCGCTCCCTGGGTGATCGCATTCCTGGGCCTGGCCGTGGGCTCTGCCTGTACACTGCGCCTCCACACTCCGCTTTCCAGCCCAGGCTTCTTCTGTGCACCCCCTGCTGAGGTACCCAGCTGTTCAGGTGGCATCTGTCTTTTGGAACCCCATGGCATGGGACTTTCAGATATGTCCTCTCTGGACTCGATTTCCCACCTGTCATTCCGAGCTTTCTTTCTCCAGCTCTGTTAAGGCCAGTCTTCCCTAAGTCTTTATCCTCTCATTAAATGTTACCACCATTTACCGAAAGCCAGAAATACCAGCATCAGTCCTGGATGTTGCTGGACCCTAACGTGCAGTCCACCAGCAAGTCCTGTCAGCTCCAGTTGCCCACTCTCCACCTCCGCTGTCCCCACCCCGGTCTAAGTCACCGCCCTGACACTCTCATCTGGCGCAGTGTCTTCTCACTAGTCTCGCTGTTTCACTGTGCCCTCCTTTCATCCGTTCTCTGCAGCTTCGAAGATCTAGTCATATAAGTTTCCAACCTAGAACCATTTTGTGACTCTCCATTGCACTGAGGGTAACATCCTGCTCCTTAGTAACATACACTGTAGTTGGCCCCGCCTTCTCTCTGCTCCCATCTCTGCTGCTCCCTCTATTCCGAAATGTCGTTGGTAGTGACTCTTTATCCAGCTCTTTGCCTCCACATCTGGGCCCTCCCTTGGCCTACCCACAGTGAGCTCTCTCCTCCTGGGTGTCTTACTTTAAATGCCACTTTCTTAGGGCCTTTCTGGCCCATTCCTGGCTAGGCTCTTTGGGATGGGCACTGTATTCTTCCTTATCCTAGCATCACCACAGTTACTGCTATTCTGTCCTAGCACCCATTACAGTATGTAATCTGTTCATTTATTACCATCCTTCCCTTACTAGCATGCAAGCTCTGTTAGGGGAGAGACTATAGTCTTTCCTGATGCGTGACACAGTGCCGTTGCACCCTAACAGTACTTTTGTTTGTCTTGGTGCTGTGAACCAAACCCAGAGCCTCACGTATGCTAAGCATGCACTCTATCTCTGAGCTGCTAGCACTGTTTTTAAATGAGTGTACTTTTAGAATTCATAACAATTGTACAGATAAAGAAGAGACACTGTTCTCTCACATTGCCTTGAACACTGAGGGTTAATAACACTAAATTAATCTGGACTTGCCTCACTCTCTTGCACATTCCAAAGGTCAGTTTAGTTAATAAAGATGTGAATGCAAACCAGAGCCATCTTATACATTTGTCTTCTCGAGCATTCCGTGAAGTTAGGTTTAATGACTGTGTCTTCTAGATTTGTCATTTGAATCCACAAAGGCATAGGATCTATATATAGACAAGGGTCTGTTGACCAGCTTCTATGTGCCTTTGTGGGGCCTTAATACACGGCAGGCATCACATGTTTGGTTACAGACCAGCTATGGGAAGTATTTTGTGTTTTTCTCTGGGTATTCCACGTGTTTGCTAAGCTTGCGTTATTACTCAGGCTGATTTATTTTTCCTTTGCAGACCTTCCTAAATCCCCATTACGGAGTAAATCTGGTGTCAGCGTATATAATCATGGTGGCCATGGCCATGTGGGCGTTTTTTGTTGCTGGAGGCAGCTGCCGAAGCCTGAAACTCTGCCTGCTCTGCCAAGACAAGGACTTTCTTCTTTATAACCAGCGCTCCAGATAACCTCCAACAATCAGCACCTCCCAAATAGTGGGCTGTGTTTAGAGGAAGCACAACTGTGCCTTTTTCTAAAAAAAAAAAAAAAAAAAAAAATCCCTTTTTTTTCTGGTGGAATTTAGAAAACATGAAACTAGATAGGACTTTCATTCACATGGCTTTCAAACAATAGGTCTCTGAAAGGTGTGTGTCCAGTGGTCTGCATCTTGGCTGCATGTGACATCACCTGGGCTTCCATAAAGAATTGTGGTTCTGGCACCTTGCTCCAGATTTAGTTAGCCTGGATATTGGATAATTTTTGAAAGTTTTGAGGTGATTCCAATATGGAGCCACTGGAGTCCAAATGGGAACTTCCTGAGAACACCCTAAGTGGGTGAGAGTCTGGTGATTGCTTCCTAACTCAACTTCTGCTAAGCAGGTAAATTTCTGACTGTCACATCCTAGTTAGCCTTTGTCTTTGTATATTCTGTGGTCACAGAAGGCTAAAGGACTAGCTCCTTGGTGAGCTGTTTCCATGGACTTCCCTAGGCCCATCTTAGAGAAACATGGCGGGCTGTGCTTCTCAATGCAGTAATAAATGACACAGACTTACTATGATAAGGTAGCCAAAATAAGATTGATTCATAAGTTATATTTTCCTCAAGTTCTTCCATTCTAGGTTTTGTCTTTGGAGGCATTAACATTTATTTTTTAGTATAAATTCAGTTTCTTTAAGATTGTTTTCTGACTTTCTTAGGAAAGTATAAAATCAAGAATTGTGGAAAATCTGTCTTTCCTCAGCTTGAAGCTGCAGTACTTCCCAGCTGAGTGCCAGGTGCTGGGCTGGGTGCAGTGAAGCCCACTGTTCTGTGCGCGCAGCTAGGCAGGAGCTGAGTCATGTGCACTGGGACAAGCTTCACTGAGCATAAGGAGAACAGGCCAGAGGGCGGTGCCGACACTTTCATTTTCTGCTGTGCTGCAGAGTAGCACTTTCGCCCCAATGGCGTTGCATCGCGCTATCACCTAACCCATGTAAGCTTTAGATCTACTGGTAGTAGTATCTCTGGGTTTTGGTAGCAGTCAGACAGCATTCCCTTTATAAGAATACCCAAGGCATTTTATCAGTTTCTAAGTAATCATTTTGGTTTCCTTTATAAAAAGGAACTGCCAATGAATTGTGAGTTTACTAACTGGAAATCATTCTCAGGTCATGTCTTTGGGGAGCTGATAGTGTGAAATTGAAATTGTCTATACATTAAAGTGATACCCATATGTGAATCTCATGTGTGTAGTAGAACATCCAAAAGAAGTAGGGGCGGCACTGAGTCCTCAGAAATGGCATGGCAGGTGGATGAGTTTGACAGGACTGTGATAGGGAGGAATGTTGGGCATATTTGAAACAGAGGTGCAGCCAGTGTTTTGAGCTAACCGTGTATCATTCCAAAGACCAGATCTGCACATGAACTAGGCCTTTATTAATAAAACTTTATGTTTAAAAATATTAAAGTACTTCAGTTGAGAGATTCAAAAGGAGCAGGTCTTCCAACAAGGCTATGAACAGTCTCCTAAGCAGTTGTAATCAATCCCCTAAAGGGGATCAGAAGTACTAATACCAGCGCTTCTACTGGAGCTTGCAGTTTTCTAGTTTTATGCAAGGTTTTCCTTGGACTGGAAGAGTCAGGGACATAAAGACTAAACAGAGAAATTTCCTGCGCAAAGTCGAGAGAGATAAGATGCCCATAGCACTGGGATTTAATCCCTAGCAGAACGTGGCATTCTTTGGTGAAGAGTAAGAAAAATATATAGTTGGTTGTTACTGTTGACTTACAAATCTCTTAAGTAGATACTCCTGACAAAATATTTCACCATCTGTATTGAAAATCTGAAAAACTGTGTTTATTAAACATACTTGACCTCTGAACAAGTTCCTTGTATCTAATAGCTTAGTGTTAAGAAGCTGGCTGGCATATTGTATAATCTCATTTAATAAAACCCCAGACAAGAAGAAAATTTTCCTTGGTGAGACTGTTACCTTAGTTCAGGAAATCATTTAATAATCTTTGTTACCTATAATAAGGGAGTGCTACAACCCTGACTTCTCTTAGAATGTGTTGCCATAGTTGGCATAGCCAGCTTGGCAAATAGGTTGCTTTGCTTCCTGCCAAGGAGGTCCAGAGGGAAGGTATAGCTTTCTTCTGTTGCTGTATATATATTGAAGTGCTGTGTGTTTTGTTTTATTGGGGCTTTTTTGTTTATTTGCATTTGTTATCCTTTCTCTTTTTTTTTTTTTTTTCTGGTACTGGGGATCGAGCTCAGGACCTTACGCTTGCCAAGCAGGAGCTTATGCCACTGAGCTGTATCCCCGGCCCCTTGTTTGCATCTGTTATCTATAGTGAGCTTTTGAACCCTAATAATTGGAGAGGATGAGAAGGTATTGTCTGTTCTCCTCCACCGAGGATTTTCTCAGCTTGGAAGGAAATGTGAACATAGGTAAAAGTTGACCTTAGAGCTGTGACTGTTACCGAGTGCTTGGATATTATGCTATGTGAATAATATTGATTCCATTCTATCATATAATAGAATATGTCCCAGAACTGACATATTCTAAGATGACCATAACTCACATGAATTAGTCGCCATAACTGGAAACATCTTATTACCTCAATCTTGGCCTGTCTGATAGTCTAGTAGCAGCAGCCTCTTTAGAGCATACTGATAAAAGCCTGGGTGAAAGGAAATAATGCTGATCTGTGCAGACTATGTGGAAAATGGCTTTTGTTCCCAGTGTTTTTCTTGTTTTTGAGTACATTTCAGTGTTTACTGAACTGAGCATGGCACATTCTACACCAGAAATGCTAGGTGATCTTATCCATACAGTGTATGCAGCATAAGCAGTTGTGACAGAAGATTCTATACCTGGTCCTGTCCCCAGTCACTTCAGCAGTCAGCAGGGGCCACAGAGTGACCCTGAGTCTTTGCCGAACAGCCAGCCAGGGTGGCAGGCAGCCTGTGGGGGCACCACGGCCAGTTTCCTGTGAAGAGCTCTTCGGGGACTGGTTTTCTGTTAGCCGAGTCTCTTCCAGGCCCGACCATTTCAAACTGCAGGTGGACAGGCAAATGTCACACCAAACTTGCTAAAAGTGCTTTGCCTGTAGCATTTTATTTACAATTATAATATATTTTTTGTTTAATAAGAGGCTTTATTCTAGTAAAGTGTAATGTTTAGAAGAAATGTCTTTATGTAAAAAAGGCAAAATTTTATATTTATACCATTATGTCCTAATACTTGCGATATCAGATATCATATTCAATTTGGTGAACTCCTTCCAGACCTGTATTTGTCAGTGAACAATAAAAAGATTGTTTGACACTGTTCATTTCCCGTGTTTCCTCCTCTTTGGATTAGTGTGTCCTTCAGTACTTGTTGCTACAATTTTTGTCTCTTTAAAAACGTGCCTGCACATTCTGTTGTGTATGATTCATCAGTTCAGAAGTGTTTTTGAAAGAAAAGCTGTAAGTTGTTCTCTCATTTAAAATTCATAAGGCCTATTTCATGTCTGTGTGTTCAGAAACAGTTTGGTACAGAAAAGTTCTTTGGGATTTGTTAAACCAAGCAGAGAGAATTCTTCAAAGATCCTAGAACCTCACTTTGAGAAACCTCCTGAGTAAAGGTAAAACTGAATTTATAAAACATCACAACAGTGGCTGAAGATAGAGTCAGTTTAACTTCCAGCCTGTAGAGTCCTTGTGTTTCTGCTCTCCTTGATGAGGCCATGCAGCGAAGGCTGAGTTTGGCCTTGGCCATGAGCTGGGACACATGGAGACTTGTGATGACCTGTCCCTCAAGCCCATGTGATGGCAGTTTGTTGCAGTTTAAAATGAGTCCATTCAAAGTTTCTGTTGCTACGTTACTGGATAATGTCAGTCCAGGGACCAAAGGCTCTGTAGTTCTAACTTGTAAGCCCAAGAGGGGGCACCCGTCCCTCAGGTGTAGCCAGGATTTGTAGTTTCATTGTCCGTACCTTATTGGAACTGGCTGTCATTTACTTGCTGTTCACCTGACATGCAGTTGGAGTGGGGGTTTCCCTGTGATGAGCCTCAACAGGTAAAAACCCTGCACTGGAAAGAAGTACATGCTTCACCTCACTGAAAGGCAGAACTGAAGAGCCACTTAGTGGGTTATGGTCCCAGCCTAAGTAAAGGAATTGGAGATTTGACATATTCTAAGGTGACCATAATAATTATGATCCCCAAGCAAGTTCTGGGTATAAGGCACAATAATTTCGAGGTGGTACTTGTTGCTTAAGTGTAGACCACTGTAAATCCTGCTTTTACCTGGTAGCAAAGCTTACACATTTTCTAGTGCTTGTGCAACACCAAAGATGGAGTTTATTGTGCTTATATCAGGTTCATCTTGCAGGAAACATTGTGTAGACATTTAAAAAGATGGAAAAGAACAAAATGGTAGGGATCTTTGCCCTTGGGGAATACATAATTAACTGCACAAATTAAAACATGTAAGTATTACACCTTTTGGGTTGTTGAGACACAATATCTGACGCTAACAGCTGAAAAAAGGACAGGTTTATCTGGCCTACGAGGGTTCAGTCCATGGTCAGCTGGCAGCTCCAAGGTAGAAACGGCATGGGGGGAGGGCATGGCAGAAGAAAGCAGAGAAAGACAAGAGGACAAGAATAAGCCTTTCCAGGCCATGTGCTCAGTGACTCACCCCTTCTGACCAGGCCCCGTGTCTGAGCACATAAGACTTTTGGAAAATGTTTTATATTTAAACCGTAACAAGTATTACTTAAAAGTAACTATAAAACCACTATAGGGACTGGGGATATAGCTCAGTGGAATAAGCGCTTGCCTAGCAAGCGCAGGGTCCTGAGTTCGATCCCCAGTACCAAAAAAAAAAAAAAAAAAAAAAAAAAAAAAAAAAAAAAAAAAAAAACCACTATAAATTACAAATAACAGACTGGCTTGAATATACAAGATGCTTCAAATTTTAGGAGTGGACAAAGGCCTCTGGGTAGTGGATAGAGATCAAAAAGGAAGGATGGTGGCTAAGACCTGCACCCTGGGGCGCTCTGCATAAGGGAATGAAAAGGGGAGGAGCGGTCAGTGAAGGAGGAGACAGGAAGTCAGGGAGTGTGGTGAGCCAGGAGCAGAGGGAGTAAAATGCCGTGAGTAATGAGTGAGAAGAAAGAATTGATCGTTGCATTGAGACAGAATTTGCCGGTGACCTTGATAAAAGCAATTTCAATGCAGAGATTGGGTGAACACCTAAACAGAGTGGGTACAGGGAATGGGGGATAAGCTTTGGAGTATAAATACTGTAGGAGAACGGGAAAATAGCCAGAGGAGGGTGCGGGGCAAGGGAGGATGTCCCCCCTTTGTGTGTGGGGGGGGTTGTGGACTGTAACTGCATGTTTGGGAACGTTATACTATGATGAGGATGATCAGCAGGACGAGAAGAATGGTGCAGGAGAGGGAATAGTTACTAAAACAAAGTCCTTCAGGGAATAGATTTTAAAAAGCTTCGACAAAACTAACATCCATTCTTAATAACTCAGCAAAATGAGTACAATAGAATGAGATTTCTCTTAAACAGCGGTCATTCATACGAAGCCTTCTAGCTATAAGGTCATGCGTATTTAATGGCAGAAGACAATGTATTCGCCACCAAAACTGCAAACAAGGCAGGTCCTTGGCAGCACAGAAGGCAAAGAGAAGAAGTAAAAGCCATACAGATGGAAAGGAGGAAATGAAACTGTGATGATAGGGTCTATGCAGAAAACCCTAAGCAGCTACAAAAGGGCTGCTGGAGCTACTTAGTGAATTTTGCGAGGTCATAAAGATGGCGTACAAAAGCGAATCACGTTTCTATACAGTGGCACAAACATTTGGAAGCTGAAATTACAGTAGTTGGATCTCTGGGACTACTTTGCTTAAACTATCATAAAGGGTCATATTTTAACATTTCAATCTATCTGATAGAGACAGTTGAAATGTAATTATAAAAATGTGATAAGCAGACATATTATAAACTCAAATTTGTTACTAGATTCAGTACAGAAGTAAGTTTTAGTAAATCCAATCAGGACAAGTGGAGACAAGAAAAGAATTTAAAAATTTGTATGTTTGTAGACAGTCCATCTAAAATCACTACAGTGGGTTTTGTTGTTCTGTAGCTGATCAAATGTGAATGAAATGATGATTCTCTATATTAAATGCCCATGCTGCACTATGAAAGAATAATGTATCAATATTTAACATTGTGATAAGGTGTGCTTTCCCTTGTTTGTTAATTTACCCACTGTAGATTAGACTGATAACAATCCCACTCGCAGAATAAAGCATATATAAGTTGTGTCTATGTTTGCCCTAAATATACCATAAAGATCCAACAGTAGATACCAGTAGAGAGCTCCAGAACAGGTCCATTTATATGGAAATTCAGTATTTAATAAAACTGACTCTTCTTTTAACTACTGGGGATTGAACTAAGGGCCTCATACTGAGCTACCTTGCTACCCTCTGTGTTTTTTTCAGCTTTGAGATAGGGTCCTGCTAAGTTGCCTACATTACGACACTTGAACTTGCCATCCTCCTGCCTCAGCCTCTGAGTAACTGCGATGATAGGTGTATGCGTCAGCCTGGCATTGTGGTGCATAGTTTGAGCCCAGCCTTGGCTACACAGTAAGTTCCAGGCCAGCCTGAACTACATAGCAAGACACTGTCTCAAAAAAAAAAAAAAAAAGATATTTTAAGTCAGTAGAGGATAAGCTCTTTAATAAATGGCTTCTTTGATTATTTGTTTGATTATATTTGGAGGGAAGGTTAAATCTTTACCTCACACTAGAATCTAAACATAATAAATATTCAAGTACAGAGAACATAAAAAGACTATTGTAGGTGACAGTCCTCTGTGCTGCATGTCAGCCACACTCATCTCTACTGGGATCCCACCTACTATTTTTTTTTTTTTTTTTTTTTTGCGGTACTGGGGATCGAACTCAGGACCCTGCGCTTGCTAGGCAAGCGCTTATTCCACTGAGCTATATCCCCAGCCCTCATCTACTATTTTTTAATCAAGGAACAATTCACAAACAAAGGACCTGCTATCGTATGAGGAGTTTTGGCCAGTGTGTGCCCCTGTGTCTCTGTTGCCCCAGCTAGTTTCTTTTCCCCTCATGGTTCCCTCTTGTTCATTTCTGGTCAGTGCTACCTTCTAGAGGCAACTGCTGTGTCCCATTCCTGTCACATAGATTAATTTCACTTAAAACTTCATATAAATAGAGTAACACAAAATGTACTGTTGTACATAGCTTCTTTCACCCAGTGTAATTATCTGAGCTTTGTCCATGATTTAGTGTACATCAATAATTTGCAACTTTTTATTGTTGAATCATTCCTTTTATGGCTGTTTCACAATTTGTGTAGCTATTCTGTTGATGGATGCATACCGTTCTATTCATATGGGTATATGTTATAGGAGTGGCTTCTGTTCATTCCTCTGCATGAGACTTTGAGTTCACTGGACATAAGTTCCCACCATCTAAGCGGTGCTTAGCAGACACTAGTTGTCTGTTAAATGTTTGCTTTTGAATGAGGAAGGTGTGATAAAGCCAGTTGGAAACTACTTTGAGTGACAGCAGGGGTGGAGTTAATCCAAATTTCTCCTGTGGTTAAAGGAATGATAAATTTCTGAGCTAGAAAGGAGGTAGCACATTCAGGAAAAGTTTCCATATGGTTGTGTTCGGGGTGGTTGGGGAAGAGAGGTACTAAGACACATGAGACCTGCTGGTGGACGTCTGGTTTCAGCCTATGAACTAACTGGTCTGTGTTGCCCACCTCACTGGAATGGTCTTTGCTTCTTCCTGGGAAGGCGGGTGGCCGTCACTTCCTTGCAGAGGAGTTACAGAGCTTTCAGGCTGCCCGTGAACCCGAGCGCCCCTTGCTTGCTGTCTCTGTTGCACGTAATTAAAAGTTCGTATTTGAAGTGAGTGAGCTCAAGCAAAAATGATGACTTTGATTTAAAATATTGAGTGGTCACAGCTGGCCACATAATTAGATCTCTCTCATGCTCGCGTGGGGCACATCCTTCCCTTGGATGTGGGCTTTGCCCACCACGGCTGGAGGGTGGGCCCGGAGGAGGTAAGCTTCAGGGACTGGGTGCAGGTGGGCCTGGGTGTCCTTTGGCTATATGTGGCTGTTATGGTTTGTGTGTGGATGTCCCTCCAAAGCCTCATGCGGTCACAGGTGGGGCATGGACACACCTTGCAGGTGCAGGAACCCCAGGGCTCAGAGGAGATGGGGGCACATCTGTCACCCAGCCAGGGTCCTGCCACAAGGTCCTTTGCAGTTAACCAGGCTGGTGGGGAAGAGGTGGGAGGAGTCCAGGGCCTGCTGCTGGGCTCTTCACCTTGGCTTCATTTGCCTCCTCCCTTCTTGTTTGCCCCATGGCGTCCCCTCCACTGAGTCCTCGGTCTCCTATCCCCACCCATAAGTCTCCCAGGTGTCTTTTATTTTTGTGTGTAAGTCCTCTAGGCTTACCTTTCCCAAAAAGAGGTCAGCATCCCATATCTGCCAGTCCACTGAGGTGACCACTGGCCACGAAGGGCTGTCAAGCATTTGGGATGGAGCCAGTAAAACAGAGATACTTATTTTAATAAATTTAAAAGCTGATAACTGATGTAGTAATTTGGAAAACTTAAATATGTTTGGGACAACTCTGCTTTTTCAACTGTTAATTTTATGAAATGTAAGTACAAATATAAGGAAAATTTAGCATCTGAATTGAGACACATAAGTGCAAAATACCACATGTTGAAAACTTTCTATGGGAAGATTAAATATCTTATTACAATACTGGTCATATGTTAAAATATATTATGAACATTAATGTCAGTGGTTTCTTTTCCCCTTAGTATGCCTTCTACAGAGTCTGCTTGGCATTGTACTGTATTTCTCTTCGGTTGTATACTTCAGGTTGTTTTAGCAGCATTTGATGAGAGAGTGGCTAATGAGGGAAGACCTGAATTCCTTCTGCCAGCCCACCGTGGGAAAGCCCACTGCTTCCCTGGCATTGGCCCGGGTAAGTCTTGAGTTCAGGGAGTGGGGACAAAGGCTGGGGAGAGAGAAAGGCGATGCCCACCCTCCGCTCCGGGAGGCACCTCCCCTGCCCCTGGCCCCTGCCCCAGTGGATGGAGCACGTCAAAGGCTTGAGCCCCTCGGGGGGCTGTCTCGCGCCCCACTTGTCTCCATCTCTGTAAGTGGCCGTGCGCCTGGTGAGATACCAACCAGGACAATGGAAGACTCCTCAAGTGCCAGCTGAAGAGACCATCAGAACCTGGAGGGTTTGTCTACTCCGAAGCTCAGCCAAGTGCTGTGTCACCTCCTAGAGCACGTTACTCCTAACCAGTTCACCTCTTTCTGTCCTGAGGCTGTTCAAACGAAGATTAGATCCTTCCCTAAGTACCTGACATACACAATGCTGGTACCTGCTGTAACCTTCACAGGTGCCTCTGGTGAACCAAGATGTGAAATCTGGTCGTAGACCAAAGGTTATATGGAGAGCGACAGCGTGTTTCACAAAAGAATCTAAAATAAAGTAACAGCGACCTACTGAGCACAGTACTCTGGGGAGTGAGATGAGACATAGGACCCACTCCTTAGGTCACATGTCTCTGGAACATCTCCCTTTTGCCCATCCATCCATCCTTTTATTTTATATTTTATTTTTATTGTTTTGGATTTTTGAGAAGGATCTTGCTGTGCAGTTCAGGCTGGCCTTGAGCTCACTTTGTGGCCTAGACTGGCCTTCAACTCACAACGATCCTCCTGCCTCAGCCTCCCGAGTGCTGGGATTACAGGCATGTGCCACCGTGCCCAGCCTATCTATCCTTTTAAACCGTATTGACTCTTCAAGACCCAGCTTAGTTAGACCCACCTCCTCCCTGGGCCTCTCGCTGATCACTCTGGATTTCCCAGCCCTGCTGCAAAGCCACTGTGTGAATTGGGGCTGCACACGTCATAGGTTTGTGAGCCTCCATCCTCTGCTAAATGGTTAAGCCCACCTGTATATTTTACTGTGGAGCCAGGTTCTAAGACCTCAGTGTAAAGGGTGGGCTTATTCTCACTAGTTGTTCCTCATCATAACAGGGAACTACAAACTGTTTTACAGACAGTTACACTTTAATCCCCACCTCCAAAAAACTCAGATTGACATGAAAAACATTTTATTAATAATTTTTATGCTACAGTGTATGTCTTCATTACAATTATTGTTACAATAAATATGGAAACACTAAACAGCCCATCATCACAGTGGCCTGAAGTTTAAGCCACAGGCGCAGAGAGGTGCGGCAGGCCCCCGACCTTCCCAAGAGATGGTCAGGAAAGCCCTCAGAGTTTCCTGAGGGGGGAGGAATTTAGGCTCTGAACTTGTACTGGGATTAAGAAGTCAGCACAGCACATCTTACTATGTCTATTAGAGCAACAGACACAGGCTTTTAGCAGATGACACAAAATGAAGCGGCTCGTGTGCTGTTCGTGAGAGGCAAAGCGAACGCGAGATGGCAGAGCTTTGCCCGAGGGGCCTCCCCAGGCTGTGCCTTCTTGTCCTCTCCACCTGCCATGTGCGTCCCCGAGGAGAAGCGAGTTCGGGGTGCTGTGCTTCCCACACCACTGCACTGGCTGCCTGCAGTGCTGGCTGGCGTCGGCGAAGTGAGAGAACCGGAAGCAGGCTGGCGCTCCGAGTCTGGCAGGATTGGCAGTGTAGATTCCCGGAGCATTCCCTCTGCTGCCCGGGCTTTGCTTCCTCTTGACCATGCAAACTGAATGCCTGGGCCATGCTGAGGGGGGCGAGGGAACAAGAGCTGCCCCTGTTCATCTTCTGTGCGGCTCCCATTTCATGACCCGCACTTAGGCCAGTGCGGGAATCTCTCAGTTCTCTCATCCAGGCACATGGAGTTTTCTGAAAGGCAGCCTCACTGCTCTGGAGTGGCCTGTACTAGTCTCCGATCAGCAGTGTTGGGCCAAGGCCAAGAAACCACCCAACGCGTGTTGGTTGGTGCCACCCAGGCTCCGAGGCTGTCAACTGTCTGTGCACAATCCATACGAGCCCCCATGAGGTCACCTGTAAGCTTCCCAGATGAAGCAGGCTACGAAGACATCGGGCTTGCCATCACCCAAAGTGTGAGAGTGGACAAGAGAATTGTTCAGGTTGGACGGAGTTGAAGAAAACACATATTATAAAGAAAACTTGGCTTCACAAGGACATTCCATGCTGTCAGAATGAGACTGAATCAGCGAGTTCCCTGTGAGCTGCAAGGAGCAAGTGATTAGGGGCTGCTGGCTGAGGCTCCTTCTCTGTCATGGAACTGACTGATCTCAGGATTCTCACTTCTACTACAGGAAAATGAACAAGGAATTCAATCTTCTCAGAAACTGATCTGCAGCTTGGCGCGGAAGAATTTTGGAGAATCTTAGTGTTCTATAATTATTAGTCCTTAAATACTGTGATCATGCCAGCAAACAGCTTCCTGCTCTTAACAGTGTAAAAATGTCTTTTAGCCAAACCATGATTATACATTCTCAAAGTCAAGAGGCTCAGACGAGTCCTGATTTCAGGCTAGCAGTAGGAACACCAGAGAAGCAACAGAAATGACATTTGGGCAAGAGAGATGAAATCTTTCTTGCAATCATTTTGCTCCTGCCAACTTCCTACAGTTTCAAAAGTAGGTCTATTACAAACATGTACCAATTTAAAAATGGAATAAAACAAGGTAAAGGAAAAGCAGGTTGGGCCACCTCAGCTCAGGTATACTCTAGGAGGAAGAAACAGACTCGTTTTTTAAGGACCAGCTGAGTTATTTATAAAAGTTAGGTAGAAAACACAGCTATGGACAGGAGGGTGGGTTGGGCTTAACCAGTTATTCTCATGTTATGGCCTAATAGACAACTTGTGATTCCAGTTCTGACTCCAAAGTGAGACTTTCCTGGACCATATGTTCATCTTATTCTTTCTTCCTGTCATCCCTTCTCCCCTTTTTCTGTCTCTGTCTTTTATCTCTACCAAGAAATGGAACTTGAAATTACGCTTCTTGAAGTTCCAGTCAGATCTTTGGCCCAGAGCACAGGACTGTGAAAATGGCCCAATATATTACAAAGTGTGTCAATTCTAGCAGAAGGAAATCCAAGGGAGGGAACTCCTCCCCCGAAGAAAGTAACTGAGTTTCAAAAGCAACACCTGCACAGAAAGCGTACATTGTGGTTGGGAAGCTTGGAGAATAAAGAATTTCCAGGATACCTGAAAATGTCTCAGGTGAAATCTTGGTTGAAAATGTGTCCCAACCATGAACCACTCACCTGTAGGTGCCTCGGTCTGTGACCCAGAATCCAGACCTTCCAGCCATCTCTCACAGGTAGAGCCTTCTGCTCCAGGAGCTCCTCCCACCCATGGGTCCCGCTGTGGCTGGCGGCGGCACAAGATGGGCGGAGCCCAACAGGCCAAGAGGGAAATGTTTGCAGATTGAGCTCCAGAGAACATCTCGAGGAGTTTCAAGGGTCCAGAGAGCCAAGGTGAGCGGCGTCCAAAGCCGGGTGCTTCCTTGGCTGTCTGGGAGTCCCCTGGGCCTCAGGGGAGCGTCTCGGTCCCCGTCTTGACAGCCGGTTTATAGATGACTCCCTCGTTACCACTTTTCTTGGTACTAGAACAATAATGAGAGGACGTCAGTCTTGTTAGTCAAAATGGAGAGGACTGAGGGGGGTTGAAGTCAGATTCCTCCCTCTGAGACTTGCTTACTTCTGCTGGTGCTGGGAGGGAGTTCCTCTAAGCAGAGCATTAATGAACTACAATGGAATCTGTTCATTCAACTGTTCTTTTAACCCCTCACGACACAAGACCAGCATTGTGAAGACCTCATTATTACCTGTACTTCAAACTTGTGGTTTCATAATTCCCAACAATATTTTTAATGTTCTTACCAGGAAAGATAATTATGTTTAGGGAAACCCAAAAGTGACGATAAAACAATGGGCCGAGGAAATTAATAGCTAATGTGAGAGTGGCCTCATTTTTTTCCCTGGATTCATCAAAGAAAAACCAGATGTAAAAATCTTAGCAAGATACCCTTGCTGACTGTGTTTAGGTACGAACCCCAAACCAAGAGACTTGTCCGTGGTTACACGGATAAGTAGCCGTGGCAGCAGGGCCGACACACCTTCAGGTCTGAGCACGGTTACCTTTCCTAGTGAGCATCCTGTGAAGGGGGCCTGCTGTTTTGGGCACAGCCCTCCAAGGAGAGGTATGGGTTGAGATGGCAGGGCTGTGTCTTCTGCAAGGTCACCCTCCCAGCTAGACTGACCACCAGGGACACACAAGCCTCCCATTTCCATGTGGATCCAAACCAGCTCACCTCTTCTTTCTTCTCAAGAGCCAAATGGACACTCCCAGGACAATGCAGATCCCAATAACACCAGCCAGGGCCACGGACAGGATGATGCCTGGGGAAGAGGCAGTGGGCGCGCATTACATTCCCCCAGCCCCTCGAGTCCTTCCGCACACAGGCATGTACTCATACCCTAGCTGCATGATCAGCCCCAGAAAAGCACAGTTTCCCCATCTCTGCTCTCAAGTTCTGGGCTTTGGCTTAGTGGGGTTGGTTGGGATGCTTAACAGGGACCATTTACAAAGTCAAGTGGTTTTCCAGGAGGAGTTCTCAAACTTGTACAGAAATCATCTGAAAAGCTTGTTCAAAATGTAGGGTTTTATTTCTGTTTTTGTTTTTTAGCCCAAGCCTCAGAGACCAGGTTCAATCTGGTTGGCACGGGGCCTAGGAATTTGCATTTTACCAAATGCTTCCAACTGAGGCTGTTGCCCATGACCCTTGAGCTACAGTTTGAGAAACTCTGAGCTTAGAAGTAGAACTTACTCCATCTTTGCGTCCTGGACCATCTTTATCATTTTTGTCCCCAAGTTCCTGATTCTTGTTCCCCACTCGCTGACCTCCACCCTGGGTTTAGAAGTGTTTTCAGTGTCCTCCCACCATGACCAACAGAATGTCTCAGACAGGCTGATTGTATTGTACACATGCTGTACAGTGATTAGGTCTTTGATTAGAGTGACATTTGATTGGCAGTTCATCTTTGAATTAGAGGATAAGACACAGAGTAAGGAGGAGGCCAGGAGCCAGAGTGACGGCAGAGAGAAGCAGAGGATGGGCTGGAAGGACCACAGGCCCGGATCACACTGAGAATCACAGAGATCACCCAGCTGCAGCATGCACGGCTGGCTAGCCACATACCCATACTCAGTTCTGCGTCGGTAAGTTCTACTATAATGGGGGAGGAAAAGATGGGAAGTTAGACTCAAACTGTGCTGTGCTGAATCTGACCATATGTTGCAAGCTGTACCTTGTCCTTGGCTTATGCAGCCCTTCTGGGCCTCAGGTGACTGCCTGCTGGCATGGGGGAGGTGCCCACCTGGAGATTCCTACTGTGACCCCGCCTACCTTCTCCCTTACCACGGCATGCCCTCCGCCAGGGCAAGGTTTCAGCACTGGTGTGGGCAAAGAGGAAAGGTGGGGAGGGTAAGAGTCGGCCAGCCTACTTGGAGGCTGCGCTCTGCTGCTCTGGTGCCTGCCGTCTTCTCCAGAGAAGACCCTGCCTCCAGCCTCCTCCCCACCCCGCAGCCGCTCTGTCAGTGTGTTGCCTCATGTTGCTCGGCCCTACTGAAAGGAGACTCCTGCGCTACCCTGCGGCTTGTCTCTGCTATGTGGGACCGGGTGATGGTGGCTTCTCCACCTGAGTCACTAGTTGGGTAAATGGAGTGAGCCGGGAGTCCTTCGTGGACTGAGCCAGCACCCAACTATCTAAGGACCTCCAGGGCTGGGACTCCATTTCCTTGGTGAGCAGAGAAGCCCAGTCATGACATCTCTCTGGCCTTCCCCGGCCTGCTCTGTTCAGGATCTCTTGATTCTTCCCCTTTCTCCCAGTCAGGTCCTCTGTCTAACAAAAGTCTGTTTGTACACACCCGCCTCTGCTTGTTTTCTAATCTCAACAGAAAATGTGCATTTGTGTGTGGGGGGGTATTTGGTAGAGTACTTAACTCACACTGGAAATCAGACTTGTACAGATGGAGGCCACCAAGCCTGACACACAGAAGATCCTGTGACTATAGAGGCCACCTTGGCCTCCCTAGGAGATGCTGGCCAAGTATGAGATGCCAGCAGAGGGCCAGCCTCCCCCTCCGGGGCACTGGACACCCTGAGGCATCACCTCTGAGGCTGCAGAATAATTTACTCCCTTTCCGTCTCCTGTCCTGAAGCCAGAGTGTCTCTGCTTCCCCAGCGTCCATGGACCGTGTGCCTTCCCTGCTGTTGGTTCGCAGTCTCATATTGAACCTGCAGAGCCTCCCAGGTGCAAGGCTGGCCCCATGTGTCCCTGGTCTTGCCTCCCTGGGTGTCCCTGGGCTACTGCGAGGGTGAACAGAGAAGGCAGGGAGAGAGCTGACCCCAAGGACAGGGTGGGGTATATTCCCTGCTCTTGCCCTCAGCAACTCATGGCCTCCCATGTGCCAGAGAAAGGTTCCCAGGCCAGATTCCCCAGCAGCCCTGTTCCTGTATCCTCAATGTGGGGACCAGTCTGCGGCATGAGGAGGTGCTGGGGCCAAGGCTACGTCTGAAGGGGAGGTTCATGTGTGTACAGCTCGGGCCCCGTTCCCCACCAGGCCTGTGGTGCAACTCGGTTTGCATTTTTTTTAAAGGTTCCCAGAGACTTTGCCCCTTGGGCTTGCAAACAAACAAAACCTGGCCATGGTTTCTTTTCTAAGATCTTTGATGAAATACATTTTTGTTCTTTGTTCCTAGAACTCCAGAAGCTTGGGAGTATCAGACCGGTTCTCACCACATAAAAACTATTACTAGTGAGGTTGGCCACTTTGCTAAGCCATCCAAACTGGATGATATTCCTAAAGCTGACTCTTTTGCAGCCACCTCACAGAGCCTGAGAGCCACACAGGACTCAGGTAGCCAGGCAGGCCTAGTCCCTGGCTCGTTATAGTCTGCTA
Source organism: Dinomys branickii (assembly GCA_004027595.1). Taxonomy (NCBI): domain Eukaryota; kingdom Metazoa; phylum Chordata; class Mammalia; order Rodentia; family Dinomyidae; genus Dinomys; species Dinomys branickii. The sequence continues at coordinate 108,161 of PVLD010000835.1, forward strand.
AGCAGACAGAGAGGCCTTTTCCCCAGAGCGCATGACCTGGCTCGTTGGCTTCTCTCGCGCTATGTATGGTTCATCATGTGGTGTTTTTGACTGGAATAGGCCTGACAGACTACAGTACAATTCAGTCCACTGCTGTAACCCAAGCGCTTTGCTTGTCAGGTGTGAAAGAGAGTCTCCTTGAAAACAGTGAAATGCAACCAAACAGCCATGAGGATAAGGGGTGGGGCCGGGAACAGGTGCCTTCAGCACTTGAGATTAGTGAAAAGAAAGCAGCCTAACTGAGCACACAGAAAGCCTACGTCACTACGGAAGAAGAATGCCAGCTAGGGGCTCAGCTAATAGTTCTGCCCCATCATGAAGCCTGGCACAGGAAGATGTGGTTGGAACACTGCCCCTGCCAGTCCAGGCAGCACCAACCATCAAGGAAGCGGACCTCTCTGCAGAGATGAAGCAAGCCCAAAGGTCCATGATCCCATGGGAGGCAGAACCAGAGACCCTGCTAACTAAAAGGAGAGGGACAATCACCAAGATGCTCAGAGCACAGGACAACTAAGAGAAGTACAGCTGGCAGAGAAAAGCAAATCCTGTTTCACCGCAGAGCCTGGGCTGCTGTAGAGAACAGGCCTCAAAGATGGCCAGAGACAGTTATATTCAGAGTAAACAGAGAAATGGTCTGTTTCTACACAGGGACTAAGACAGGCAGGTCCCACTGAGGAACGATGACACAGACAGGAGAAAGAGACAGACCCTCAGAGTGGCCATGACAGCCACTGGCTAAGAACTCAGCAGAAGGGGCGTGTAAGCTGGCTGGTGGCAGAGACATGCTAAGCTGCCTGCTGTCCACAGAGCGCTCAGGTTTGAGCGAGGGTGAGCGGACACGGCAATGTAACACACGGAAGGAAACGACACAGACACGGGAGAACTGGACTGTACGTGCCTCGTCCAGTAAGGTGCAGACACCTAGAGGAGGTTGGGAGCTGCTTGCCACAAGGGCTCTGCTACCTGTTCTGGTTGCCTCAGGAGCTGCATCTTCCACTGGCATCGGGGTGGCCCGAGGATGCTGGTTAACTGCTTTTGAGGCCTCCTGAAGCCTCAAGTGTGAACAGGAACAAGCACCTCATGCATGCATCTTGGGTTCCTGGAAGAACAGCCTAGTATTTTCTAGCTCTGTTTGCAATTCTACTTGATAACATAATCTTTTTCTTTCCAAAGTCCTATTTTAAAGTTCAACTGTTTTGTAGGCAGCAGGTCATATAGGGATAACATATATACATATCCGGGTCTTCAGCTATTTCTAGTCTTATAAAAGAGAACAGGAGAGTTTAGTTTACCAAAGGTTCCATAGTTTAGGATGGTAAGATTCCTGTTACTATGCTCTATTATAAACCACAAAGTCAGGTACCTACAGCACTGGCACTCTCTTTGGATAACGTTTTGGTAAGAAAAGCAAGGTAGGTACCCTCAGTAACCAGAGCGTGACTGTCTTTGGAGGGTGTGTTTAACTAGTGACTTTTCCTTATTAACACTGTACAATCCAGTCAGGAAATAATTTCTGTAAAGAAATCTACCAAAATACCCCATCACATTACACTTTGGAACTGTCTACACAACTGTGATAGGATCGAGGGCTGTCTGGGGAATCACAGGAGAGGAGGCCCACAGCAGAAAGCCACACTGCTCCGAGGGGCCCACGTGCTGGAGCAGCAGGGGCAGTTACAGCGGCAGCCCTTGGTGCTGTGCGCCGCCTTCGCGGCCCAGGGCAACTGTGCCGAAGGAGTGACGCGTGATGGAACTGGGCCTTCCACCTCTGCAGGCCAGAGCCACAGCAGGCGTGCAGCGCAGCGAGGCACTGCTCCAGACCTTCAGAACCAGACAGGAAGTTCCAATCTTTAGTTTTTCTTAAATGTGGGCTGATTTAAACAGAACAACATGTCGGTTGATTGAGAACATAGCAAAGTGAAACTTAATAAAACTGAAATGTGACAGCTGGCCAGGCTCACATGTAAATCATCCCGCAGAGAGGGCGCGCGGAGGGCCGAGGGGGGGGGCGCGTCACAGTTACATTCTCCAGCATGTGTATAATGAGCACCAGGCACGGCGCCAGCCATGATGTGCAAGTGAGACATCACCTACCCCTTCCTTAAGGAGCTTGTACAGCGTGTATAATCTTCCTTTATTTCTCTTTCTTTCTTTCTTTCTTTCTTTCTTTCTTTCTTTTCTTTCTCTCTCCCTCCCTCCCTTCCTCCTTCCCTTCCTTTTTCCTTCCTCTTTTTAAATTGTGGTAGGAAATAATTGCTCTGTGGTGCAGCGTACTATTACAGGCATGCATAAGCTTGGCCTGGCCACACTGAGGAGACCCTAGGTCACTTCTGAGGCTATGAACAGAGTTGGATCTTTAAAGAATTTCCCAGGCGGTGGTGAGTGACAGCCACCCCAGACAAAAGCAACAGTGTGTGCCCTTGAGGCAGCTGTCCTGTAGGGGAGGCCCTGCTGTTTGTTGGGACGGAGCCCGTGAGGACAGGGGTGGGTGTCGTCAGAGCCCATGGGGGAGGTCGGCTGGGGTCCTCACTGGAGAGGACTGCAGCTTCCTGCCTAACCCTCTTTCTCACTGTCATTCCTGAGCATAGTGTGCTCTGTGCCAGGCGGTTATCAGGAGCAAAGCGATGCGTGGTAGGGTTTTCTGTCCCCACAGTGCACACCGGGCTGTAGTCAGGAAACATGGGGTGTCGGAGGGGGCCAGAACTTCCCTTCTCAGCGCATCTGACAGCTGCTCCTGAGTATTCAGTTCCCTGAGCCAGGTTTAGGAATCTGCAGGTCGGGCTCCTCTGGTTGCTTGGTTGGAAGCTTTGGAAGAATCAGTGGTACTCTTCCAGCTAACACCTTTTATTTATAAATAAAAACTTAAACACAAGGTCAAGATCCACAACACATACATTCTAATCTCAAAATATTAGCTAATTAGCCATCTTGGCTGTGAGGTTTCTCTCTCTCTTTTTAGGTTTTCCTAAGACTATGCAGGTCCTTGAGGGTCAAGCAGATGCTAATTGTGCTACTGTGCAGTCGGTCCTACAGCAGGTGACATGCACTTGCTCAGAGCAGGCCCACTGAGGAGGTGAGTATAGAAACTCTGTGGCTTCCTTCTGTTCTACCTGTGCCCCTCACCTGACAAGTCAGAAAAAGTGCTAGATAATAGTAGTGCAGTCTGACGGCCTTTTGCTATTACGCTCACTGCCTGAGGGTTGGTGCCACGGGGGAAGAGGTCAGCCTGAGGTGACCAAGAATCAGGCCAAAGCCCTAGCCTTGGCCCCAGGACAGGCATCTGCTGCCACCACCTTTCTCATTACTTAGGGCATCTGACTCCTCAGCCACCTGAGATGGTCCCGAGATGACTGCCCTCTCCAGGAGCTCACTTCAAGAACAAGCTCAGGTTTCCTTTGGAAGAAGCACCTTTTAAGAGCTGAAAAAGCACCTAGCATGACGGTCACTTTCCCATAAGAGCAGGCATTTTAACCAAAGGCAACAAGAAACAACATACAAGACAGAAAAACTACAGAAAGGGTGCGGGGAGGAAGGATGAGGAGATTCTGAAGAAAGTTAACTTCAGAAGCCTCCGGCCCCCTGACAAAGGGGTTTGTGTGTTCTTTTAAGGGGGCCAGGTTCCCTTTCATGCCAGTTCCCTTAGCCTAACCCATCTCAAGATGGGGACTGAGGCAGCTCTTAGATTTACTTATTCTACTTCAGTAACTTCAACTCTGTTGTTTTGGCCACAATCATCGCGCAACCGAAATTTTCATGCTATGACAGAATAAAGACCAGGCCGGGTGACATAGGACTCTAGAGTCCTATGACACAGTGAAAACATCAGTTCTGGGCCTAGGAGAGTTATTGAACAACACTTGGGGAAGTGTATCTCAGTCGGGGGCTTTTCTTTTTTGAAACAGGATCTCACTGGTTATAGTTGAGATTGGCCTTGAACTCACTGTGTAACCCAGGGTGGCCTCAGACTCACAGCGGTCCTCCTCCTCAGCTGCCTCAGCCTCCCGAATGCTAGGATTATGAGTGTGTGCCACCACACTCCTGGCAATCAGGGGCTATTTTGCCACTTCTCCTCTAGAGAACTTGGCAATTTCTATAAACATTTTTGGCTGCCACAGTGGAGAGATGTTATTGGCTATAGTGAGGACAGACCAGGGATGCTGCTAGACACAACCAGAATTATCCTGCCTGAGCTGTCCCTAGCGTCAATGTTGAGAAACCCTTTCCCAGGGCAGAAGTCCAGCCTGATTGTCAACCTCTTGGGACAGAAAGCAGGTTCCGTCACACTTTTCTGAGCACTCTAGGAAGACAGCAGAGTCAAGTGAAATGACTGAGTGCCAGTTGTCCCTAATAGTTAAACCTCAGATCTTCACCCCTCCCACCCAATCTCTCCTAGAGGATTTCCTTTATGTTACTTCCCTCCTGGCAGAATTTCTTGACTCCATAACTCTTGATAGCATCCAGAGAAAATCCTGGGTAAATCTAGACCCTAATTACAAACATGCCTCAATAGAAGAGTCTACAAATGACCGTGTCCAAACTGCCTAAGGCTCATGCTGACAAACAGGCTCAACCGTAAGCCTGAGACAGGATGTTACAGCCTGAGACCCGCTCCAAGCTGAGTGTGGGGCCCTGGTGAACACCCCTGGGCGGTGAGGTTCAGGGCTTCACGTCTCAGGGATTGCCTCTTCATTGCTCCTGAGGAAGCAGCTGTCTTAGCTGCCTGTGTCTTTGGGCAGTGAGAGACAGGTGAATGCTGGCCAAGTTTCTATAATCACCCTCCAGATGAGCAGGTTTGCCTTGGGCTGCCATGAATTCTCACTACAGAGAGAAAGCTGAGCCCAGCCCGGGCTCATAGAAGCAGCATGTGTATTCAAGCCATGCAGGGAAGGTCAGCGGAAAAGCTGCCTCGATCCTGACTTCCTAAGCTTCCTAAGCTGGTGCACAAGCTTCTGCTTCAAGCCCTCGATCTACTCAGCCAAAGAGTTTACTGAAGCGCTCTGCTACGAACCTGCCTTCACCACCCACTCTACAAGCAACTAGTTAGATGGGAGCCAGCGCAAGAAGATGGCTAATTCCTCCCAAAGCCACAGTCCATCATTACAGGTGGGGTTACTGTTGGATGTCACAATCAAGTTCCTGCCCGGTTTCTTCTGATCCTCTGTAACTGCCCTCAATCTCTGTCCCTGCAACGTAAAGTTAGGGGTGGTAGTTGTTAGTGTCCATTGAAAGTAACGTAACATATTATACTGAACGGCTGTTAGATCGCTGCATCCAAAGTGACATGTTTTGAAGGAAACCAAGGCTAACAAAGCGATACTGTATTACCACGTCATACAGCAGAAGAAAATAAGATGAGACCTTGAACCCAGGACTCCTAATACTTGTTTTGTTGTTCCCAAGGATGTGCATAGACTAACTAGCTCAGGAAGCAGAGTTCAAAACAAAACAGAGCCCTTAAATTACAAGCAAAATTCTCCCTGATTGATGAGGGAAAAGTCCCTTATCTCCAGGCAGAATTTAGTATTTTTAAATTTTACTTAATGTCTTAAATACTATATATTTCACTTGGAAGAATGGGATAAGAAAATGCTCTATCCAGAACAGATCACTGAGGAAAGCATGCTGGGCATTTGGATCACTTCCTAGAAAAGAAGTTGTGAATTATCTTACAGATTCTCCATGTTTGGAAGGGCCGCTGTTCATGGATTCAGTCTTTAAACTGAGACACTGAGGGAGGGAGGGAAGTGACCTTAACTAGTGCTATCTAAAGAGAACACAAAGGTCAGTTTGGGGGCAGTTCTTAACTCAGTACCAACAGAGCAGGACAGAATCTTGACTGCAGACGTGGGTCAGCTCAGAAGGGCAGGTTTCTACAACTTTGCTGCAAAGGCCTTGAAACGGTCTTCATTTACATAACTAAACTGACTGGTGATGGTTACAACAATCTCATGTGGCAAAGCAAGGAACAGCAACAAGTGCACCTGGTTAAGGTGAGGGCCACAGATTCCCTGACAAGCAGGCTAACAGCATCACATTTAATTGCGGACAGCTGGCCCAGCTGGCCCGCGAGTGATACAAGAGGATGAAACAGGACTTGGATGGATCTTCCCCGCTTCTGAACACCCAAGATCCCCAAGGTGGAAGAGGCTCGAGAATCCACAGTGGGAAAGTGAACTCCAGGTTTTGAAGAAGGGTGTGGGTCCCTTGGCCCTTTCCAGAAGTACTGGTGGAGGCACTGAGCAAATAGAATGTCGGTGTTCTTCTGGGAGCCATGGGTTTAAAGGGAGGAGCGGGCCTTCGTGGCAGTAGGAATAAACCACACTGTTATGCTTCATTCAAGTTGGAACAGGTCTACCTGTGCCTGTATGCAAGCACCAAGCAGAATAGGCAGAAGAAGCTGTGAATGAGGGTGCTCCCTTCCTAATGCGCCCTGCTGTGTTAGGGCTCGAGCTGCTGGTAGCTGTGACCTTACAAAGGGAGCACTGTGGGGTGGTAGGCGAATCACCTAAGTAAACCTGGTGGGGTGGCCACGGCCCTTGAGGCCAAGAAAGCCTAGGAGGAAAAGTCAGAAGTCCAGTCCTACGACGAAGGGCCTATCCTGTGTCTCACTCGGGAGACAGATCATTCCTCAGAGCAGAAGTCCCCTAGGACATCTCTCCCCTGTCTGTGGAGGACTCCCAGAGCTAACCAGGGATCTTGCTCATGTGCCTGGAGGTTCTGGCCTGTGCTTCTCTACACGGGCTTGAGGACATGGACAGCTGTAAAAGGAGATCCCAATACCAAGCCCATACCATAGCTTCTGGTTGTGTCCAGTTCCCTTAGGCAGCCTTCCAAGGGTACCAGTGCCAGAGTCAGACTGGGTACAACACACACATCCTGCCACCTCCACACCCCCACCCCCGCCCCTGTTACTGCCTCCCTCACCTTGCTGGAAGGAGATGTACACAAGCCTCTCTTCAAACTTTTGGACTTGCCGGAAGTTGTTGACCATTTCTACGGGCGCAGGGTCGCTCACATCTGTGCAGTACAGGGCTGTCTCCAAATCCAGCAGCTGAAGGGGAGAGCAGAAGCAAACCCCACAGGCAGACTGATACTCCCAGGGGAAGACCATGTAGGAGAAGCCCCTGGAGGCAATCAAAAGCAGCGAGAGGGCAGAGAACTGCGTCCACACTGCCCGCGCCAGTGCCTCCCTAACTGGCTGCTGGGCAGTGTGGAGTGCCAGCTCCCAATTATGCCACAGAATCTGCCCCACAGCGGGAAAGCTGGAGAGGGACAGAGGGCCCCTCAATCTCTCCCATGAACCTGAATTGGAACCCAGCTCTTAAAGTAGAAGACCCATGGCTTGTTCTTATGGCCACCGAAGGGATAAAAGGCGAGAGTAAAAGGTTCCCAGGTCATCTGGCTGTCACTTTCAGGCATCTTTGCACACCCACAGAGATTACATAACAGGCTTCTAAGGGAGTTTCTGGGTTAAGCTGTTGCTGCTTCCCCACGCACATCACCTCTGATTCTGCACATCCTCACCCCTGTCCACCCACCTGCTGCCACTCTAGGTAGAAGCTCGTGGTAACGAGCAGGAGCAGCAGTGCCTCCTGTCCCGAGGTGGGTGTGAGGTGGGCAGTGTGGCCCAGGCACCTCTCCTCGGGGCTGGGTCTCGTCTTCATGCTTGCAGTGGTGGAGTACAAGAAGCCACGACGTGGAGACTCCGAAAACCTGACCCTGCGTCTCACATCTGCCACTAACCAGTGGTGATCCCACAAGCTTCTCACCCTCGCCTCCATCTGTATCCTAAGAGGCTCAGAGATGCTGGCTCCGGGCTTTGCTCCCCAGATAAAGGATTTAACTGGATGCGGGACTTATTCTGCACCCTAAAGGAACCAGGTTCCCTCCCACCTAGGGAAGCAGAGGCCACCCAGCCACCAGGGGCCATCTTAGCAAATTCAGCCATACAGCTGAAGGTTCCTTTTAAGGAACCGTAGAGACATGTGTTCGCTTTCCCGGCATGACTCCAGAGCTCCTCTCTCCTCCCTAAGGTTCAGCCTGTTGCCCTGCAGTGTTTTCAGGCACCGCTGATATTTGGAGAGCTGCCAGTGGAACTCTAAGCAAGGAAGACCAGTCATTAACTGTCACCCACTCTGGCAGGGACAGAGGCGCGGTGTGTACTCTGGCTTCAGCTCTTACCTGCTCCTGGGAAACTTGTACAGTGTTACGGAAAACCGTCCAGAGCACGGTGGGGTTGCAAGGTGGGGTGGTCAGGGACCCCTCGTAGCGGTAGTACTCAGCAGGGTTCTCAGGAAGCAGCTCCTCAATGTTGAAGCCCGGGATGCGCACTTGTTGACCTGGGGGAACACAGGAGGAGGGGGCAGGTCAGCCTCACTCCCTGCAGCTGAGCATGGTGAGTGAGCCTGTCATCATGAACTCGCCTTTTTCTAGGTAATCCATGCAAGACGCTGTTACAGCACGGTTAGCAACCTCTGGCCCTTAACCTGGTGAACACTAATTGTACCCACCCCTTGTATTATTTATCTGAAGGTGACACGGGTGTGCCTGCTCTGACAGGGAGGGAATAAGCATCCAGGGGCCCCTCACCTTTGAACTTCACATGTTGAAGGTGACTGAAGATCTTGTCATATGATGGATTGAAGGAACCTCTCTGCAACAGAGATGAGGAGGTTGAGCTGGGACAGAACACTGTAGGCTGAGCCTGGGCTGCCAGTTGGTGTCCAAAGGGCTGGGCTGGAGGTCCACACCATCGCCTGAAGGTCTCCTCTGAGGCCCACCTTACTAGAATGACTACAGTGGTCACGAGGTCATTGGGAGTTAGTGAAATGGCCCTGCCTTCTTGCATCAAAGGACACCCTCTTTTCATGTAAGGCACTGAGCCCAGGGCACAGGGTATGTAGACTGGCACATCCATCTAACTCAGAATTCTAGGGAGTTCTGAGGTCCCAAAAGCCAAGCCAGAGAAGGAAGTATATTGGGAAAAGAGGTATGTACAGCTTCATTATGGGGGAAATTAAAGCTAATCAGAAGACATCCCATTTGGGGAATTAAAGAAATTATCCTGGGGTCTATATACAATGTGGAGGTTGGATACCAGGATTGTAATGGGGTCAGGCACCCAATGGGACAGCACAGTGATTCCTTCTCCCATAGGGCCTCCCCACTCAGGCAGTTCTGTACTCCTGCAACAAGGCTGGAGATTGGGGCTCATTTTTCCAGGTCACAAGACAGGCCCATATCCATTTCTGCTGCCCAGCCCACACGAGAGGGGATCACAAGGGATGTAGCCCTGCTCTGGAGAGAGGACGCAGCCCACTTAGCACCAGCTTGCAGGCAGAAAACAAAATGCCAAATCCCAATCTTATCCCTGCTACAAATTTCATATATGCCCCCTTAAATATCTCTCACCTCAAGGAGAACAGCTAGGACGGCGAGGCCTCCTGATTGGTTACTGGCGGCACTGACGTTAGGGTACTGGTCTGAGTTATAGTGGACAATATGCAGCTGCAGTGGGAGATTGGGAGAAAAGCCACCAGTCACAGGGCAGGCCACCCACGGGGACTTTTTGCTTCTGAGGAGAAAGAAACTAACTGGGAAGAAATGCCCCATTCCTCCCTTACCGCAACAAAACTGACCCTCCCCTCAGGGCATCCCCAGCCTTCCCTCTACACCCCTCCCGCCGCCCAGTCCTTTCCAAAGTGCAAACCTCACCAGGGAAGACAGGGCCACCTTACCCACTCATTGGGTCCCAGAGTCTGATAGGGTGCCTGCAAATACTACAGATCCCACAGACATGCATGCATGCAAGGATGGATGGATGGATGGGTGGGTGGGTTTTCATATTAGCCCCCCAAAAAGCCTGGGAACTTTGGAGCTCTTCTCCCTTCTGATTTTCCTACTTATTGTGGAGCCTGGGGCAAAGTGGTCTCCAGTGGCTCTCATAGCCTCAAGCTTGGTCTCTGCACTTGGTCCGGAAGTACGGAGGTGGGGCGGGGGGGGGGGTGTTCTCAGGAAACCTCTAGCTGTAACTTAATCATTATGGATACAGCAAGGCACACACATTTATCCATTAGACAGAGCACATTACAACAGGGCTTTTGGAAAGGTTTCATCAGCCACTTTTGAAGAGGGCACAAGACTATAGATTCTTCACAAAATAAAATTATCAGATTATTTATTTTCAGAGCAGAAATTACTTGTCATTATTAAAGTGAGAAAAAGAGAAGTTTTTGAGAAATTTTGGGTTTAAGAAGTCTAGGAAACTGGGCATGGTGGTGAGCACCTATAATCCCAGCACTCGGAAGGCTGAAGCAGGATCACCATGAGTTCAAGCTCAGGTTGGGCTACACAGTGAGTTCAAGACCAGCTTGAAATATATAGTGAGACCCTGACTCCAAAAAAAGAAGGAAAAAAAACCCCACAGGTCAGGCTAAACATTATCAGAATTTATCACAACAATGGTCTTAATATTTTCCTAGACATTTTTTTCTTTTGGTTGGTTATTTGTTTGTTTTGTTTTTCTGAGACAGGGTCTCACTATGTAGTCAGTCCTGGGTTTGTGGCCAAGAAGAGTGGCCCTGTGTTTACTCCCTGTTCACAAGCATGACTCATGTCCCAGGGGAAGAAAAATGGGACGGAAAGACATTTGCAAGCAGCGTGCCACGTGAAGAAAGACTGATGCTGGGGGGAGCAGTGAGCCCACTGTGGTTGGCATGAGATGCATCAGCCAGGCAAGCACACGAGATCTCCATCTGCTCAGAGAGGCTGAGAACATACAGCCCACTGTGCCATCCTGGGAACCCAGCCTTCCAAGCTGCATCACTCAGCAAAAGAGACAGAGACCCACTCAGCATATTCAGACTGTGAAGGCAGGAACTCTCTCATCTCATCTGCACACTGGGCAGAGGGGCTGCCAGGCCACTCCCTAGGCAGCCTCCACCCGACCAGCAGTCCACTCACCTCAGCAGCAAAGTGCTTCCCGCCGATGGTGTGCTCAGAACCGAAGGGCTCCTTGCTGTCCCCCCAGTGCAGGTGCAGTTGTGTGGCGCGGTACCGGTGGGAGCCGAGGCCCTGGACATGCATGTCTGGATGCAGGTACAGCTTCACTGTGGAGAGTCAGAAGATGCATTCAGAGCCCTGGCCAACAGATGGCCATGAGACAGCAATCTAGTAGGCAGACCCTGCACAGGCTCCAGACGGGGCAGGTGGCTGCAGCAAGCTGTGGACCTGCAGGTCAGAAAGCTGGCCACTCACCAAAAGCCCAGAGCAACTCCAGTGGTACCAGCACCTTCACGGTTACCCTTGGAAAGGGATGCTGGGTATGTTAACACTAACTAGGCATTGATAGATGTTTGTTTACACGTCCATGTATCAGACCCCTGAACATGAAGATAGAACCTTCTAAGCTTTACAATTACAGAACAGCAGCAGCAATAACAACTGATATTTAGCAAACACTTACAACACCCCAGATCCGGACCCACCTAATCCCCAGACTTCACAGTGCTCATAACTATGTCCTTCTTCCAGATGAAAACTCAAGGAAGTTAAAATTCTTGCCCAGAGCCTGATGGTTCATAAACAGGCAACCAAGATTCAAATCTAGGTTTTCTTGAAGCTAAAGCCTGGGTGTCTCCCTATCCACCCCTGCAGCTGAACTGTACATCCTGCAGATAGTTCAAGATGACCCACAAGTCATTCTTACAAGGCAGCCAATGGACTAAGGAGCTCCTTCCCAATCCTGAGACGTGTGCTTGGGCTGAGATCTGTTGCTTTGGCGAAATCACCTCAGCATGCTGCAGAGTTCCCCCCTACTTAGCCCCTTCTGGGAACCTCAGGGGTCCCCCTTCCTCTCACGTGGAAAAGGGCAGACCAGGGGGCCAGGGGAAACCCAGGATACCCTCAGGTCTCTCTCTCACCTGAATGGCCATTATTTGTCAGGTTGAGCAGTTCGCTGGAAGACACATTGTAACCTTGGAACTCCAGGGGCCCAAGGTTGGCATTATACTGAAGGATGTCACCATGCAGGTCTATGGGAGACTGCAGCCGGCCCCCACAGGATGGGTACTTCTTGGACCAGTTCTTCTCCCCGTTAGTGCCTGGAAGGAGAGATTCAAGGCCAAGATTTAGTCTATTTTCTAAAAGGTTTTTCCTCACCCTCTACCTCTATATTTAGTATAATTATGCTTTTCTCCTCTTAATCTTTAGAGGCAAAATTTTGAAGACCCAAAGACCCCAGGCTATAGAATTGGGTCTAGAAAACACCTCAGAACCACTTGCCATGAAAGCAATGTGGGGAATGAAGGAGTCTGTTGGCCCTAGAGTCCTCTAGCAGCTCAGGCCAGAGCCTAGAGCTCCCCAAGTTCTACTTTGTACACATATGCGGGCTCCCCATGTGGAGACCGTTAACTTTAGCAATTCCTCACCTGCTTAGTGGGCACCTAGAATGATCCAGAAATCGCTCTGGGTCTTGGGGCTGTCACTTAAACACCACAAGGCCCCTGCTCACCCAAGCTGGCCTTCTAATGAATCTGCTGGGCTGTGCCTGGCTGGAAAACTGGAGTCTGACTGAAAGTAACTCCAGGTAGGTCTTTAAGGCTGGGGGATTTCCGGGTATGATCTTCCTGACAGGAAACCCTGGAGGGCCCCGACTCCATACTCACATCTAGAGTACAAAACCCAACCTGATAGGAACGCTTGAAAAACGTCAATTAGAGGCCTGGAATCACAGAGCTAAATGCAGGGGTTTTGCTAGGGAAAAGTATGACAGTACTACAAACTAATTATTACAGTGTGATTGGCAAACCATCTGTGAAGAACAGATTTAAAAACAAAAATCCTCTAGGGCTCAAGCTTCTTGCCAACTACCAGATAGTAGTCATTCCTCTGGAAATGAAAATAAACATCCCATGTTCAGATAAGCTATCCTGCTCCCACAGGGAAAAGTCTTTAAAGAATGTAAATCTATCTTTAAAAGATTACCTCCCATGGTAATTAAACCACGGCTGAGGTTTCTCCTGAAAAGCAAGTAATTGGCATGCTGTGGCCCTGCAGGATTGCACAGTGGTGTCCAGTGGCCTGTGTCAGGGTGGGATCAAGCTTTGCCACCTGGGATCCAGTAGGATGGGGCACAAGGTAGGGTTTTCAAGTAGAATGAAGGGGCAAGAGACTCCTCGGGGGCCTTCCCCCAGATAACAGCACTGCTTTGCACGGTGCGGGGAGCTTGCCCCTACGGACTCTTGACCCCTACCCCTTGTTTTCTAAGTAGGAGAATTCATTTAGAGTGGATAGAATCAGAAATAATACTTGGGGAAAAAATACTTGGTATGAAGAGCTGATTCCAGGCTGTTTTTCCAAGACTGGATACACAAAAGCAAAACTCAACTCTAGGGGCCGCAGGGCGCACAAAGAAGCCGCCATAAGACGTCACACCGGTCTCAGGGGTCAGCAAAGACACAATAAAGGGGGGCAGGAAAGACTAAGGATATTAAAAGGCAGCAAAGTCGGACTTGGCAAAATCTTCCTGGGAAAGAGAAGCAGCTATATTGCCCTAGGAGAATTCAGAAAACAAGACTCCAGTGCAGGCTGTCCCACCACCTCCATGAAAGGCCTCGAACAGGTCGAGTTCCCAGCAGGAGCTCCCATTGCCTGTGGCATCTATGGGATGGTTGAACACCGTGTTGTATTCCGTAAGGTCCCTCTGGCTCTCCACCTGTGAGATGTACCAGATTGTCAGGACTCAGGATCTTCACTCTCTGTGCCAGGCGAGTTTGAACGAGTTGAGAAGTTGCTCCTGCCAAGGCAGCTCCTGTCCTGTGATGAGATGCCTGGTGGGAATCAGCGTCAGGAATGAGGGCACAGGGCGCCAGTGAGCCTGGGCAGGTTGTGGGGTGGACAGACATCCACATCGGGAGCCTGGCCTGGTCCTGGCCAGCGAGCTCCCTGGGCACCAGGCCCGGGTCGTAAGGCAGGAGGACCGAAAGGAGCAGCCCTTCTCTTCCTTCTCTTCCTCTTCCTGCCTGTTCTCACCGCTGTTTGTCATCCTCACCCTTACTGTTTTTCAGGTATTTCAGTAGCTTTGATCCTTAGAACTCTACCACTGTGTGTTGTAAGCAAGACAGGAGTTGCCCCATTTTATAGATGAGAAATTGAAGTGAAGTGTTTTGTCCAAACTTAGACCTTGGCTTGCTAACAGTGATCTTGCTTGGATCACAGGCCTTCTGTGTCTTTCAGTCTCCGTATTTGTCTAGAAGATTTTGTGCATCTTTTCCCCGCCTCTCCCGTGCTCTCCTTGGAAGTGAGGACTGTGTCTTATTTGTCAGTATTTCCTACAGTGCTTGGCACAGAGCAAGCCCTCACATACGGATGGCGCTGGGTTCTTACGCCCTGCTACCCACTCACTGTTTTTCTAAGGGCAGCAGGCACTCACTTCAAGTCCCTCGTATATTGTTTCCCTTCCAAAAAAGAGGAGGAAGATTTAATTTTGCTAAGAAAGATTCAGAATGTACTTGGCCAGCTTCCTAGCTTACCTGTGGGAGGATTGGTTCTGTTTGGGACCACTTGTTGAAGAAGATATCTGATTTCTGCTCTGGAGTCTGGGAGGTGGCCTGCCAAACACGTGGCTTCGTAGAGTCCCGTGGACTCTTCACCAGCATATGATGGCTCCTGTCCCCTTCTCAAACAGCTGGGGACATTTTCAGAGAAACCTCCTGTCTTTGTGGCTTGCAAGTGCGAGACAGAGGCACCATGGGGTAGATGCCAGGACAACCAGTATCGAGGGTATAGTGGCAGCCCCTGTCTGTGGCTTGTGGCCACAGCAGGCCCAGACGTATTGGCGGCTACACCACTGCAGTATTTCAACCATGTACCAGCTTTCACGTGTGCCAAGGGCTTTGCTGCCAGGGAATCTCAGTGAGAGCAATTCTTCTCAAAGCACCATCGACTTCTAGCTCCTCTAAACACCTCGCTTTGCTTTCTTTGGGCTCTGACATTACCTCTTCATTTGGTTGGCTTCTTCCCAGGATCGTGACAAAGGAGATCATGTGTATCTCACAGTTTGTTTTCCCACATAAAGTCAAGGCATTACTTCTTTCCAGTTCATGAATTTCTCTGCTCTAGGCAAGAAGCAGCAAATAGATTTCCTGTTTTGAAACGTAACAAGGGATTGACATGGTACAGTTCAAAATGTCTCGTGATTTGTTTTTTTGGTCTTTTTTGAGACAAGGTCTTGCTGTGCAGTTCAAGCTGGTCTTGAGCTCACTTTGTAGCCCAGGCTGGTCTTGAACTCAAAACAATCCTCCTGCCTCAGCCTCCCCGAGTGCTGGGATTACAGGCATGCACCACCATGCCCAGCCCTCTCGTGATTTCTAACTATGGATTATAAGGCTGTGGGGTTTAGGACTTGTAAATCCAAAGACTAGCACTTGTGTTTTAAAATTTCAAACATAGAGAGGAATAAAGCGAACCTCACATCACCCAGCTTGGACAATGTACAAGTTACAGCCAGGCCTGGTTCCATTTGTACTATCTACCTGGATAATTCTGAAACAAATCCAGTTAGATTTCATCTGTACACATTTCGGTATGTATTTATAAAACATGACTACATACAAAACCACAATATTAATACCTTAATATTATTGAACCCACTCAGCATTCACATTTTTCCAAATAGGTCATAATTTTTAATGCTGTACTTGTAGAATTCAGGATTCAATAAGGTTCACACATTGTGAGCAGTTAATGTGTCAGGGCCCCAATTACAGTTGGTTAGTGCATGGAGCCAGGAATATAGCTCAGCGGCATAAGCACCTGCCTGGTAAGCGCAAGGTCCTGAGTTTGATTCCCAGTACCAAAAAAGAAATCTATAGTTGGTTAGTGCAGTGCAGTGTCTTGTCAGATTGTAGATTGTAACTGGACCCATGCCCCCAACACTGAGAATCTCAGAGCCAGACCTGGTACAGCCTTTGGCCTCAGTTGGTCACGGAGTCCCAGGTTTACGTCACCGCCACCACCTCCAGCCTGGGAGAGGCCTTCACAATATTCCTGCAGATGACGCAGCCTCAGCCTTTCTCAGCCCCGAGCTCACTCCTGTTGTAACCAGACTGATCCTGTGGTGGCCCTGCTTCTGGCACTGCCCATGGAAACACCGCCTTCCTCCCCAGCACATCTGCCCTTCTTCAACCAGACAAATCAGGACACAGCTAATTTTCCTGGCCTCACAGTGCCCCAAACTGCCAAGGACTTTAAAGGCCTTTACACATCTCCCAGCCCATGCCCTGGCCAGGTCGGCTTCCCCAGCCTCAGAATAGGCCACCCCCATCAAACTTCACAAATGTTCTTATGTTAAAAATCTCCTTGAACTGCTTTTCTTTCTTCCCTTCCCAAAATGCATCCTTTTTCAAAGTCTAGCTGAGGTCTTTCCACAGGTATCCCTGTGCCTTCTCCTGCAGGCTGAACTTCTTGGCCAGCCTGCCTAGGGTGCCCCTAATAGCACAATGATTCAATTCATCACTTGCCTGACTTACCCCTAACTACTATGTTCCAAAGAGCACAAAAGCCCATTCCAGATTAGAGGTCTGTCCACAAGGACATAGACAGAAGAGTGTAGCCTGAGAAGGCAGCGAGGGTGGGGCAGATGCAGCAGGCAGAGGTCAAAATTAATCGTGGGCTGAAGGAGGAGGCACCCAGTGAATGTTTGCTGAATGCCGCCTATGCCTTCCTGGAAATGAAATCCCATATAGTGTAAAAAACAAAAACAAATAAAAACAAACCACTCTGAAATCCTGGAACTCAGCATGCTGCAAAGGAGATCAGAGACGAGTTAGCTATGGGAAGAGAAGCAGTCCACATGCCTCTCATTCTGAGGTGTACACAGTAATCAGTGAGCCTGCAACCATTAATGTGCATTCTAAAAATGCACAAATACCCAGTATTTTCTTAATATGCTTTGTCTTGTTTTAAAATTTAATCGCAGAAAATTTCAGAACAGGTATAAAAGCAAGATGTAATATAGTGGCAATGTGTATTCATCTTTTCATGTCTAGTCTAGCTTCAGCCCTAATCCCTCTCCATCCATTTCCTCTCCTCTGGATTATTCAGAAGAAAAGCTACTGATGCTTATGTATCACGAAAGATCAAGACTCTTTAAAAAGCATAAGTTCACATCTGAAACTGTTCATGCCTTAATGTCATCAGATATTTTGTCAAATTTCCCTCATTGTCTCATAAATTGATTCAAAGAGTTTGCTTGAATGAAGGTCCAGATCAGGTCCCTGTGTGTGACTAGTTGATATGCCTTTAAAGTTTTTTTTAATTGGAAGTTTCCCCACCCAAACAATATATATACAATACACACACACACACACAACACACACACACACACACACGTGCGCACACACAGACTCCTTCTTGCCTCCTTCTTGCAAATAATTTATGCAAGTAAATGAAGGATAATTTGATTTGTTATAACCTGTTTGCAGACAAGGTACAGGGGTAAGTAAAAACTTTACGGGTTAAATAATTGTTCATATTTATACAACTAGTGCATATACTTTATAGTATATGTTTTAATAATAAAACCAGATAGAGCTCCTTTGAAAACCAGTACGTAATTACCGGCACAGTTTGATTATTGTTTCTTGCTGCATTCTGTGTAGTCAAGGTTAATAAAAAAATTAATGAAAATAAATATTGTTTGCGACTTGGACAGGTTCTGACCGAAGTTGGACCAACCAAGACAACAACAAAAATGTGCATTATTGTCAACCAGCTGAGGTTGGCCTCTGGGGCCTTTTAATGTTGCTGCCTCAGATCTGCCTGCAGCACCCTGGAATTTCCTGGTGGTCACGCCGTCTTAGGTAGAAGCCCTTGGCATGTGTGAGTGCTTTATGTCAGGCAGCTGTTTGAGGAATGGGCACCAGGGCCCTTTCGGGCTGGCAACCAAAACAGATCAGAACTTGCCCCAGCGGGTAAAACGCGGTGGTAAGGTTGACACATTCTAGATGTCGGCACCTCCTTCCCAACTAGTACCCAACACTTCAGTACAATAAAAACTTTCAGTCACTCCCTCAAAAGCAGTGAGTTTGTTCTGTATGGAGATCTGACCATAGTAAAATTGCACCTCGTCCTGGCAGATAAACGGGTATCTATATGAAAGTGATCCAAGGTCGTGTACCAACTTTGAATGCACAGTTCGTAAAATAGATTACATTTGCAACAAAAACTGTGTACTCACGTGTTGAACGACAGAGAAAAATCGCTGTAAGTGCTACTTGGAATGCTACTTGATTTTGAAGTTCATTAATTTCTTCAACAAATGTGCCTAGCATGTGTCAAGTACCTGGGGCCACGGTGAATGCAGCAGAGCACAAAACCGACCTGGTCTCTGTTTTATGGAGCTTGTATCATAGGAGAAGGGACAGATCATTACAAATGAGTCGATACGTAAACCAATACACAAATAATTGCTGTCTGCAAGCACTGAGAAAAGCGGAGAGGCCACTGTTGGGTGGCTGGTAAGGGCAGGCTTCCTGGGGGGAGGCCCCGTCAAAGGTGAGACTTAAAGAACGGAATGAAACAACCACAAGCAGAACCTGCGGAACAGCTTTCCAGACGCTGAAGCTGGGGAGCTCTGAGGCCTCACTGTAGCAGACAGCTGGTGTGTTTTAGGCGTGTGTGCGGCTGCTGAAAGACACTGGGACCCAGCTGGCTTCCCTTGCCATTGCTTGGCTCTGTTCCACAAGTCTAAACAGGACTCCTATGGTACCTGCTCAGGTATATTCCTCTACCTTTTGGAAAGTACTGCTTTCAGAGAGCAGGTAACCCCCTCTCTAGTACCCTTCTGTCTTGGTTACTTTTCTCTTATTGCTGGGACAAAATACCTGATGCCCAGAATTAAAGAAAGAAAGGTTTATTTAGCTCACAGTTTGCAGAGCTTTCAGTCCATACTTGGCTGGCTCCGAGGCAGAGTGGCACATGGCAGAGGGCAAACGTTCATGGCAGCAGATCACGGCAAAAGCAACAAGCACAAAAAGGGTGGAGAGTTGGCAAGCAGCCTCTTTCCCTTCCTTACACTGTATGCAAACCACCCTCCCCAGGGCGGGTGTAGCACTCACACCCGTAATCCCAGCATTGGATCATGGATCACTTGCAAATCCTAGAAGCCGCCCCATGACTGTATGAGGATTTGGGGGGAACATGCAGACACAAACCATAACACCTCTGCATTCGTCAATCCTGTCCTGTGGCTGGAACCACAGACAGCCCAGCTAAACCACGGGACCCCATTCAGAGGGGAAGGCAGCCTTCATGTTCCTTCTAAATCCGCCTCAGAACCACACGGCCTCAGGATGTGGTTTGGATATAGAAGCTGCATTTTAAAAGTACATTTAAAATACATGTATAGCTCTTGCAGTTCACTTCTGAAATTGCATGGCTTCTCATAAAAATCCAGTGGGTTTAGCATGTCGGGGAGGATGGCGTTCCCAAGTGGATTCAGATCCCCCAAGTCACAGGCTGCTGGACTCCGCCTGTCTTACCCCCCAGGGAGTAGAGGCAGCGCTGTGAAGCCCGAGAGCCTGCCCAGATGGCAAGGAAGCCCAGGAGTGGGGTTAATAATTGATAGGTAAGGTCTTATGGTCGTATTATTTACAAACAGAGGTCAAGGTATCACACTGGCACCAGAGCTTTTCCTCTCTTAATGTTACAAGTGAATCAGGCCTGGGCCCCTGCGAGAAGCCGGGGCCCAAGAGTTAGGGTCACTCGTTACCGAGACAGCCTGACCCCCGACTGCCACAGCAGTTGTCCTCCTCCTCCTCTTCCTTGCATTTGACATTTTATTAGTGAAATTTGTGTTTTTTTTTTTTTTGCATTTGACATTTTAGATCCATTAAAGTGGGTGAGTTTTCTAACGATCCTTTATATCAAGGTGTTCTCTATGATTTCAGTTGTGTGTGCCATCATTTCTGGCTCAGCCACAGCAATGGGGGCCAGTCGTGCAGGCAGAGGTGAGAGGGGTGCACGGTGCTGAGCCGGTCTCTGCCTCTAAGAAGCTGTGCCCCTCCACCCTCCTGGCTTCCTCCCAGGAAGCCTCTCCGGCATGGCTGGGGCTGGGGCAGGGGCAGGGGCAGGTACACCACAGGCAGGAGCATTCTGGCCTCAAGGCTTTTCTGGAAGGAAAGTTTTTATAGGGAGAAGATGAGTTTCGAGGCTGCCCGAGGTAAAGGAGTGACAGTCAGTTTGCCTTTGCTGCCTCCCCTCAGCCATGCTCTTAGGTCCCCGGGACCTGTTGCCCTGTGGGCAGCTCATCACGGACAAGCCCTGCCCACCTCCCTGCACTGTCCTGTGCCCTTTTATTCCAGTGAACAGAACTGCGTGCATTCTGCAGAGCACCAAGGCACTCCTCAAAGTGCTTCCTGCCCCTCCTCTGCTCCCGGAGCCCTTTGGCAGTCTCTCCCTGCGGCACCTGAACCAGATTCTGGCAATGAGGCCCACACGTCTTTGAACACAGCAGCCAGGTGCTTCCGGTCCTCTGGGCCTGCTCCCAACGGAGGGCTGGGGAGCACTGCGGCTGGCGGGTAACTCTTCACTCTTGTGCGTGAGCCCTGCTTCACAGGCCGGCACTCTCAAGTGCTCAACAAACGCTTCTCGAGTTCAGCAACAACAGCAACAAACTACTAAGAAGTTAAGCAGTTTGCTAATGTGGTAATAGCCTGGCTTGTGGAGGAGCACCTGGACGACTTTGCTGGAGAGAGGAGCAATGGCCTCCATTTTGGCTGTGCCTGACCCTGTTTCCATGTACTGATACGTGCAGAGCTGGCTGGGACCCTTTCCTTACCCCTCCAGTTAGCTTTAGGCAGTGTGTACTGGTCTAGCCTAGCGGAGGTGCTGATGGCATTTAGCAGTCTTTGGGGACAGCAGGCATGTTTCCCTGACCTCCGTTGTTCCCATGAGTGAACTGGGACAAGGCGGGATGTTGAGCCCATGCTTCACATTGTCGGCTGGGGTCAAGCCTCGGAGTAGAGGCTGTGACTTCCCGGGGCCTGAAAGATTACACATCAGAGCTGAAGCACCGACTCCAAAACATTAGATTCTACCTCAGTTATGTTATACAGATAATGCCTCTGCAGATCCTTCTTTCTGCATTTGTAGAGGCGGTTTCAGGCCTCCTTCCTAGCCCAGCTCACCACACTCACCTGCTTCCCACGTTCTCACAGTCACTCACCCTCAAGCCACTCCCTTCTTCATAAATGAATAAAACCTGGGTTTGGCCCTGGGTCAAGGCCTTTTGTTCCCGATGGCCATTATCATGTCTGGACTTAGGACCCCTGGACTCCCCATAACTACAAATATGCCTTAGTGTCTTTGTTCTCACCATGGGCTGCACTGGAAGTGGTAGATTGGAATTAACCCGCTAGGATTCCAGTAACTTTTCATGCGATCATAAATACAAACTTCCTGGGCTGCGATGAGGAGCAGGAGGACTCTCCATAAGGCTTGTTCTTATCAACCTGTTTTGTCTCATTAACAAAGGAACTGTTCTACATGGGAAAATGCTGTGTCTGTAGCAGAGCCCTGGAGCCCGCAACCCAGCCAGGCATCCTGCTCTCTCTTACAAACAGTGTTAAAAGAAATAGGGGGCTCCCGATCCAGGCAAGGCCAATCACCTCTCTGAAGGGGAAGGACTGAAGGTCTATGTAACGCATGGTTGCGTGTGTCACATAGCCTAAATAGTCCACGGGTTCTCTTATATGAGAAGCCCAAATAAAGTGCAAAATAAAACACAGCTATTGAGAAATAGGGAGCTAGATCACTGGGACCAGGTGATGGGGGGGAGGGGATTAAAGAAGAGTTAAGATGTGGTGTGTGCATGTACCAGCTCCCCAGGATGAAT
Organism: Dinomys branickii; assembly: GCA_004027595.1. NCBI lineage: Eukaryota > Metazoa > Chordata > Mammalia > Rodentia > Dinomyidae > Dinomys > Dinomys branickii. The sequence goes on from PVLD010000835.1 coordinate 130,095, forward strand.
ATACTCATATGAACAGCAAACAGGTACAAATAAAACGCCCCCCAAAATATATGTTTGGGGTAATTTTATTGACTTCTAGGAACCCGACTTCCTTTTCTAACTCGATTTTCTTTTTTTTTTTTTAATTTTAAAGAGAGTAGTAAAAGAAAACAAAGGAACAACAGCAGCATCCCAACATCGCAAATATAAACAAAACAAAGCAAGAACATTGAAAGTGATACAGGGTTTCAAAACAAAATGATAGGGGTTAACAGTGGTTGTTATATTACATATTGTTATCTTCAACCACTTTGCTCAGGTTACCAGATGCAAGAATGGAAGATTGTTCAAACCATTAAAGAGAATTGAAAAAATTATTAGATAAAACATTAGAGATAATACAGAGTTTCCCTAGACAAGACAGTAGGAATTCACCAGTGGTTGTTCCCTTGCATATTGTTGTCTTCAGATCAGTTGCTCAGACTACCAGATATAAGCATGCAAAATTGTCTAACCTGATTTCCATGACTGGGATTACTTTCTTAACCCTTCTATAAAAAGTTGTGGCAAAGTATGTGTAAGATAACTTTGTGTTATCTCCACCATGCCTTGCTGGTAGAACCACAAATTAGACTGGGAGTTCCTCAAAAAGTTGAACATAAAATTAGCATGTGATACAGCAAGTCTATCCCCAGGTATATACTCAAAAGAATGAAAAGAGGAACACAGATACTCTGTATACTAATTTTCCTAACAGCATTATCCACATTAACCAGAAGGTGGAAATAACCCACATCCATAACAGATGAACAGACAAGCAAAATAATGTGACAGTAATCATGGACAGTTCAACCATAAATAGGAATTTTTTAAAAATGCACAACTTCTTTTCTAAGCATCTAACCCACTGTGCTTGAGTGGAGCTAGTCTAGGTCTCTATATTTTTGCAACTACCAAACATACAGCCGATGACGGGTAAACACTGAGAGGATGAGGTGAGCTCACGGCCTGGTCTAGATCAGAACAGTGGTTGCCACACTCGGCGTGCCTCGGCGTCCCTCAGGGGGCTTACTAAGATCCCGGTTGCTGGGCTCTGCTCTCGGACTTTGTGACTGAATCCTTTCAGGAGTCTGTAAGGCAGATATTTCAGACCTAGACATCACAGTTGAGACCACCGGTCTGGAGCAACACTTCTGCACTGAGGGTACGCAGTGCAGTCTGGGGGCTCCCGACCCCTCCCTGGACCCGGCCCCTGAGATAGGGCTTCACTGGCCTTGAGCGGGAAGGCTGTAAAAAGCTTGCCAGGGAATCCTATGTTGTAGCTGAAGTTGACGAAAGGTGGAAAGCCCTCATCTGATTGATGGTCTTGTGGTCAGAGCCAGGACGGGGTTGCTACTTCGCTTTTCAGCTAAAATACAGAACATACCATCAGTACAGTCACACCGGCATGCAGCCATTGCCACAGTCTGGGTCCAGAGCAATTCAACACCTCCAAAGAAATTTCAAAACCAGGTGGTAAGGTAGTGACTCCTCATTCTCTCTCTTTGAGGCTGCTGTGGCAACCCCCGTCTACTTTCCGTCTCTACGGAGTGGCCTATTCTGAATATCTCATGTAAATAGAGTTACAGTGTATGCTCTTGTGTTGACTTCTTTGACCTGGCACCAGGTTTTCAAGGTTCATCCATGTTAAGGGATGTGTCTGTACTTCATTCCTCTTTATGGCTGAATAATGTGCCATTCTGTGGATGTACAATCTGTTTATCTGTTCACAGACTCGCATTTTCCTTTAATTTACACATCTGCCTCTGGTTAAACTGCTATCAGTGCTCCGGTATAAAATAATCACTGGGTGAAACAAAACTCCTGATTGGGTGTTAGAGAAGCCGTGGATGGAGCTGGGAAGCAGCTGGCAGGAAAGAGAGATGTGACTAGGCAGCCTGGTTCTACTTGTAACAGGTTTCTCAGTAGAAAGAGAAAACTTCCAGTAATCCTGATCGTAGAGGCATGTTCCACGCAAAGTGACACACGGATGCCTCTGACACGGGAAGGAAGCAGGTGGGAGAGGAAGGCCGGGGGCAGAGGCCCCTGTGACAGGCTGCCTCCCTGCGGGGGAGACTGCAAAATGTCACGGGTGCTTCTCATCTTGGGCGCAGCCGTGCATCCTGCTGACAGAGAACAGCCCCCGTCGCTCCTCAATGCTCATCTTGGTTAAGCGGGGGGCTCAGGGGAGACGCCATGGCTCACCCAGTGTTCAGACAGAGGTCAGGCAAAATCTGGATATCTAAATTGAATGTGGACTTTTGAGTGTCTACTCAGGCAAGTACCCCACCTTCCCTCCTGGGCTGGCTCCCCTCCTTGTGCCTGGCCTCTACAGTAATTGTCCGGGTCCTTGCTGCTCAGGTTTTGCACCCCACGCACCCTACTGAATGCAAGCCCATTCCCCACCCTCGTCTCTTACAGCAGTGGGGTGGTAGGTACTCTGCTTGCCCCTGCCTGTCACTTGAAGCCTGTCATCTCCGTTTCTGGGGAGTTGCCTGCCAGTTTCTCCTGCCCCTTATTGGTAGATGTTCTGTGGTTTTAGCCTTGGCCCCTTCTTCCTTCTATGCATTCCCCCTGACACCCCAAGACAACGGTGTCCCCTCCCTTGGTCCCTAAGTTCTACACTATTGCCTTGTTAGGGTTTGTGTCTGGGTGTCCCCCAAAGCCTCATGCAGTCTTGGGATGGGCTTCTAGAGTTTATGATGGATTCGTGGCTGTGAGTGCTACCCGTCCTGGGGTGGGCAGTTCGCACAGAGTGTAAGGGAGGGAGAGAGGCTGCTGGCTGCTCCTGCCCTTGTGCCCTTGTTGCTTCTGCTGTCTTCCACCACCGTGAACTGTTGCCCTCTGCCATGTGCCGCTCTGCCTTGGAGCCGGCAGAGTATGGACTGACGCCTCCACAAACTGTGAGCTAAATAAACCTTTCCTTCCTTCATTTTGGGCATCAGGTATTTTGTCTCAGCAGTGAGAGAAAAGTAACCAAGACATGCCTATTGGACACTCACATGGCATAACTCATGGGTTCCTGAGATCAGACATGGCTGGAAAGGGAGGGAGATGAGCAAATAAATAATTTTTAAAAAATAATAACCACCTGAGTGTGGTCTGTCTGTTTCTATAACTATTTCTAAACCTGTAATCCCAGCCCTTGGGAGGCCAAGGTGGGAGAATCACTGCAAGTTCAAGGCCAGCCTGGGGTTGGGGATATAGCTCACTGGCATAAGCGCCTGCCTGGCAAGCGGAAGGTCCTGAGTTTGATTCCCAGTACCCCTCCCCCCCAAAAAGGCCAGCCTGAACTATATATTGAGACTCTGTCTCAAAAAACCAATACAACCAAAAGAAAAACACAAACTCAGTATCTTTGCCTCCCCATCCTTGCTCGCAAACCTTTTCCACCTGCCCAGTCACAGCCACTCTGTCCTCTCCCCCTTTACCCCAGCTTCTATACCCCGAGGCACTGAGATGGAATAGTTTTATCCTTTTTAAAAAGGTGCTATTGAAAAATATTTTGAAAAATATAAATGTATAGAAAATTTATCAGAACAGCCCAGTGAATTCTCATTCACTCTTTACCTGATCACCAATAAACACTTAGCTATAGACTTGTCTGTCTGTCTCTATAACTATTTCTAAACAATTGGAGAGAAAGTTACGAACAAAATACCCTGTCAAATTTAAATACTTTAATATGTATCTCCTGAGGACAAGGACATTTTCTTACATAACTATAATATAATGATCCAAGTCAGAAAGTTTAACAAGTAACATAATAATATTACACACAACTTATCTTCCCCGTCTCAAGTTTCCCTCAGAGGTTATCTGTTATTTTTAAAGGGGAAAATGTCAATGTCACAATGAAGAAAGCTGTCAGATGCCGCCTTAACCTTATGATCAAAATGATCAGTCATGGGGAAAGTGACAGCGTGTAGCTCCTGTTGGGACACACGCTGTGAATGCCGCCTTACCTCTGTGGCATTCATGCCAAAGCAGCCTGATTCTCATCATGAGAAACCACAGAGCAACCTGATCTAAGGGACCCTCTACAAGATCTGTACACTATGTGCTTATAAGGTCTGCATGCTTCAGAAATGTCAAGGGCACAAAGGTCTAAAGAGCCGCCACAAATAAAACAGCCAGCTACCTGGCTCGAACTCTGGATCAGAAAACATTCCCTCAAGGGCAGTGTGCCGTTTGTTCAAAACTTGGCTTCCCTCTCTCTCCCCTGGAACAGCTCCTGTTTGAAACCCATAACTGTATCTGTATCCCTCCTTGGTCCTGTGTCTCAGGCTGCCCTCCCAGCCCTCTGCTGTCCACCTCAGCACACACCAGATCTGGACAGTTCTTTGCCTGCAATTCTTGAGTGGTTTCTCCAGCCTTTAGGATGAATCTCAATCTCTGTAATGCAGCACACACAACCCTCACTATCCCCCCCTCCCCCCACACCTCCAGGCTTTGCTTTTCCCACTACCATCTGTCAAAAACTAGAGGGTCAAAGGTTTTATTCTGCTTGCAAGCTAATGAATAAGTCTGCCACCGTTTCATGGGCACTGGCAGAAGACACGAGACTCCTGGGTCAGAGACAAAGGAGAGCTCAGCACTCACACAGTAGCTACAGCAAGAGGAGGCTCATTTTCCAGGCTCAGTTGCCTGCTGGGGTCTGCACCTGAAACTGTTCAGCATGGTGGCTGAGGGACAAGAAGCTTAGGGAACCTGTTTTTTTAAAGGGGCACTTAGAAAACCTGCCCAACATGTGCACCTGGAGAATACACTGTCTCCTTATACCGCCAGTAACCAAATCTACTCTCTGTCTTGAGGGAGTATTTTCTCTATCTTCCAAGACTCCTTGCTTGTAAATTCCTTGAACACAAAGTCGAGGATGACAGCTGTCAGCCCCCCTGCTCACAGGCATGCTGAAACATGAAAGACTGGGCTGGGGGAAGATCATGCAAAACCGTTTCCCAGCACCAGCCCTCAAACAGCAGCTGCTGCTTTTCTGATCCTGTTGCTGTACCGTGTGCTCTGGCCTGGTTAGGGGACTCTGTTCCCTGCAATGGGAAGCTGTCGTCACCCCTAAAACATGTGCTATTCTTGCACAGCACACACACACACAATGCACACACTCTCACAGTACACACACAAGGCACACACTCTCCTTGTCTGGCTAACCCCAGCCTTTTAAGAATTAGAGCCGCAGGCAGTCCTTTGCTGGCAGCCACCTTTGCCCCCACACTAAGGTTATCTGTCCCCACTACGCTCCACAACACCAGGGTACCTCGTCACAGCACTTGCTTTGCACCATCTTAGTACCTATTTACATGTCTGCCTCCCCGTCAACCACATCCCACAGAAGACAAGGTTCTGTCTCTGATCCCCTGTGACCGACCCACTAAAGGGACCTTGAAACACTTGTGGAAAGAATAAGTCTCTCAGTGAATGGATTATCACCGCGGCCAACAGTGTCTTCCTTGGCTTGCGGAGGCTGTGGAAATGAGGCTGGAAGGCTTGCATGGGGCTTGCTGGTGGGCATTTGTAGGCATAGCCTCATCGCAGGGAGGCTGCCCTGTATGTGGAGGGAATCTCTGAGAATCCATCTTCACTACACAGACTGGAGGCGGGCAGTGCCCCAGGCCCCCAGGGGAAGGCTAGCCCCACTGTAGAGTCCCAGTGCTGGTGCTTCCAGCCAAGATGTCTGGTGTGGTAATGATCCAGCGATACAAATCAGATCTTCTATCTTTAGCAGATCTGTGCCCTGCAAAGAACACCGTCTTCCTAATCATGAATTTAAACTGTCTTGAGACTGGATTATTGTTGCCTCACCTCTGACATTATTTTAGAGTGAGCCAAGTGGTTTTCAACCAGGGCAATTTCGCCCTTCAGGGGACATTTGGCAATGCTTGGAGGCACTTCGGGCAGCACAACTAGGGGAATGTGTTAGCATCTAGCATTCCAGAAGTGCTTGCAACATGCCTCAGGTCACAGGACACCCCACAACAAAGAAATCTCATGTTCCAAACGTCAGCAGTACAAAGGCCCAGAAGCCCGGTGGGGCCCACTGGCCATGCAGAAGAACCAGATAAAGCTGACAAAGGAGGGACTGGATGCTCTCACTGTCAGGCATCATGAGCCAGAAAGGAGAGGGAGGGCCTGGCTTTGGAGAGAGAAGACGGTAGGGAAGAGGACTCCAGCCCACAGAGAGTCGCTGATCCTACATGCCCCATGCTGTCTGAGAAGGCAGGGTATGATCGGCACCCTCAGGGAGCACTGACAAAAGACACCCCAGATTTCCCCTTGAGGTTGTCATTGCCTGTGTTATCTTAGGCTCTCAATCAGATTTCGTTAAGCTCCAAAGCCTAGTGAGTGTGGAGTCTTCTTTCTTTGATAAAGCTACCGTTTCATGAGCGCTCACTGTGTGCTTGGTGGGCGTGTTTCTTTGATAGAAGTTGGTCAGCTTCCTCTACGGAAGATCTGAGGTCTTTCAGGACTGAAACTTGTGCAGCCTCTGTCACCGCCTAGCTCTCCACGGAGAATATGCAAACATTGGGTACAGTGAGCAGAGCTGTACTCCAGGGTAACTCTATTTCCAAGACCGGCAGGGCTGGATTTGGCCGTGGACCTTAGTTACTTCCCTTGGCATGATAACCCTGTGGCACAGGTTACCACGCTCTTGTTTAATAGATAACTGGGCCCAGGAAGACTGGATAACAAAGCCACGGTCAGTAAGGCGCCAGGCTGAGCCGTCCAAGCCATGAGTGCTCTGGTCTTCAACGCGGCAGCCTCTCAACACACCTGGGAGTGTCCACAGCCGGGCAGTGGGCAGGAGGTCAGGAAAGGTGACCAACAGATATGCGCCAGAGCTGGAAAGAAGCGGCCGTGGAGGGGCTGAGGCTCTGTAAACATCCCCTTAAACTGGCCCTGGGCCGTCTGGGAATAAGGAACAGGGGGTGCCTGATAAAGACCTGATCTTTCTGCATGTCCGCAGGTTGGAAAGCAAACTGAAGGCAGACCGAGCTCTGAATGAGAGCCTGTCCAGGCTGTCCTGACTCTGATCCGGTGCTGATCCTACAGCTTTCACAATGAGGAGGTCCTTTGTGCTAGCTAACCTGTAACACTCTTGCTGTTATGGAAAGCTACTCCCTTAGTTCAACCTGACGATGAAAAAACCATCTTTTCGATGGCTTTTTCACACTTGAAGGTCCTTCATCCAGGCTACATCTAACTACCTCTATTCCAGAGAGGTGTGAAAGCCAGCAGGAGAGTCAAGGCTTTGGCACCGCCCAGCCACGCTATCACTCACAGCTCTGTGGCCAAGCAGCTGTGAGACCTGGGCCACATTCCTGATTCTGGAACTTCACTCACAAATGTCACAGGGCACATGTGAGGAGTCAAGGTCGCAGCACAGAGCAGTGCTGGCCCAGGGGGGTGCTCCCCTCCCGCCTCCAGGCCTCTCTGAGCTGGACAGTCTCATCTGCCTTGCCTTCCCCTCGGAGCTGTTCCCAACTTCTACAGCAAGCCACGTTCTCCCTTTTACTTTACTGGAAACGAATCTGGGCTTCTCCGGGTGCCCCTGTTGCCCCTAGAGGACACCCACGGTCACGTGGCCTTCCATTTCAGACTGGTTGGGCCTCTGAAATCCTGGCAGCCCAGACAAGCGCCACCCTCTCCCTGGTGCCTTCTCTGAATCTCAGAGCCCAAAACAAACAGAGAAACACACTACTTTTTCCTCATTTCCCAACAGCTGCCTTCTAAGCACCTCCCTTGTGCCAAGCCCCAGGCAGCTGCCTGGGCAGCCCCGGGGACAGGGACACCCACACACTGCCTTGGCACCCCTCAGAGGTGCTGGAGCATTGCTAAGGGCCAGCTCAAAACTACCACTGAGGGGAAACATTTTCCAGCAGCCACCTGACACATTCACTAAGCAGGCATTGGCGTTAACCCAAAAGCACCCCTCCTTCATGGGGCAGTCATGTGAAAGCGTGTTCGGGTCCTGTGGTTCTCAGTGCATAAATTCTCTAACCAGACATTCTTGCACACGCAGCCAAGAGGCTCTGAGCTAACTACAGGATGGAAGTGAGCACGTAGGGGGAGAGACATGGCTGAGAATTCAGCTTGGCTGTGCATGAACACAGGCGCCTCCCTCCCATCTGTCCTGCAGCCTGGCCCTGCTCCCACCTCCACCTCTGGGCTCCCCTTCCAGTGAGTCCTGTCCCCTCCCGCCACCTGATGCCTGCTGCTGCCCATCTGGCCCTGGGGACCTCCCTGAGGAACCCAGACGTCTCCCCAAGCTGTGCACCGCCAACACTGACTTTCCTCCCGCCAACTTCGTGGTCTTTGGCCCATGTTTCCCACGAGTATGTCACAAGGACTTCAATGGGTATTAAGTCTGCTATGCTTCTCAACCACCAAGGAAACATGAGTTAACTGGGTATAATCTGTCTCCGACAAATCTACATGTTTACTTTTTTTAAAATCCCTTTGTTTCCTCAGCAGCCTGATGTGTCATGTAGGGGGCAGATGCCTGCCATAAAAAAAGCACTGCCAACCGACTGAGGAAGCACAACAGGTGGACATCAGGAGACCAGCTTCTGGGTCTGCTCCTGGTACAAGTTCCGTGCCCCTTGATGGCTGTCTGTTGATGGGGTGAGGGCCTGGCTCTATGTCCCCTCCCAGAGCCTTCTGGGCAATAAGAGCAGTCAGGTACCCACTGAATACCCTGAGAACCCAGCCAGGGATCTCACTCCCAGGCAGGCTGCACCAGCCAACCACAGTGTTGAGTGTCTGTTTCTGGCTGAACTAGATCAGCACACTGCCCCCCACCTCCTACCCACGCCTTGCCACAGAGCCTTGTCTTCCCGACATCCCTCGCATCTTCCCGACATCCCTCGCAGCTCCCCTCCTCCAGCGTTTCCGCTCAGTCCAATCTCCACCCCGTAGGGGAGGATGCTGTTACAGGATGCCCTCTCATCCCCTCTGTTTTCTACCGCAGTCTCAAGCTCTGGCCCTGGCCTCTCCCGACACCCCTTCCTTCCTCATCGAGGGCCTTGGTGAACCCAGAACATACCAGCCTCCTTGGGGGGAGGGGCCACTGCACGGTTGTCTTTTTGTCCCCAGGGCCCTTTCACCCCGCCTTCTGCCTGGAGCATTCACGCATGTCCTTCAGGACCCAGCTTGGGTACCTGCTCCTCCTGGAGCCATCTCTGCTCTTTCCCAAAACAACGAGTGAGGCTCTGCTCACCTGCTGTCTCGCCTAGAATCTCAGTACTACAATGGCAGGGACCAGGTCTGTTCACCGGTTTCCTGGCACCAGGGCTTGTCTCTTTCCTTGGTCCAATGTTTGGTACTTAATAGATTCCTTATTTGTCGAATGAATATGATGGGCCAGTTATGTCAGGTGAATTTAAAGCTGGTTTTTACGTCTGTCATTGATCAAAATAGCAAATGGGAAATTTTTAACTATTTCATGCATATATTCATTTATCAAAAACAAATAGCCTGGTGAGTTGGCACATGCATGTAATCCCAGCACTCAGGAGGCTGAGGCAGGAGGATCACTATGAGTTCAAGGCCAGCCTGGCCTACATAGAGTTCAAAGCTAGCTTGAACTACAGAGTGAGACCCTCACTCAAACCCCCCCCAAAAACAAAATAGCCTGTTAAAAGCAAAGAATTTTGTTAACATTCTAATTAAAAACAAACAAAAATAGACAATTATTCAAGTTGGAGCTACCAATTTCTGTCTGGACCTTCTGGTAGCCAAAGCTGAATGGGGAAACACATAATTGTCTCAGACTTGCTACAGAACGTCTTGGATCTGCAGCCTTGGGGGTCAGCTTTTCTCCCTTCTCCCCTTCTCAGAAAGGTCCCAGGAGATGGAGAGCCAGGCAGCAGCCTCCTGCAAAAGCAACAGACCCTGTCCACTAACATCACCCTCTCCCTGACCATGACTTTGCTGGGCCCCGTGTCCAGGAGGAGGGGACTGTGTGCACCTTCTGCACTGAGTCTGCACGTGTCCTTACTGTAGCCAGCAGAGTCTCCTCCCTGACACCCAGAGGTCATGCAGTTTCTCTGGTCACATGTTCAGGATTGCAAAATCATTCAGAATGGTAAGGTGAGACAAACGAACCATTTTATTTAGTGTTGTACCAGTTCTGAGTCAATCTTTATAGGCACAAGGAGGTGGCACCTAGTCTCCTTCCTTCCTGGTTGGCATACCCAAATGCTTGGTAGGCAATTGGAAAGTTCTGCTTCTTAAAGGGATACAGGGGTGCCTTGGTTCATGAACATTTTTGTTTGGGAACAATTTGGTTCGTGAACAGAAGCATCTGGCAAAATTTTGTTTTTGTTTGCAAACTCTGCATCAGGTGATAAACGCGACTGTAGCCGTCTTTTCCAAAATTGCAGAACAAATTAAGTTCATGACCAAAGTACCACTGTATGTTTGTAAACTATAACCATAGCACCTAAATCACCTGGTTATAAATACTTGTACTGCTGACCCAGTCCCACGAAAGCACATATGAACTATGAACTAAGTGAAAATTGGGAAAAGCTGTGGTGCAAGATCATTCCTGTATGTCATCGGACAGGGTGTGCCGCAGGCATTATTTTTACGTCTTTTTGCCCTCACTGTTTGCACTATTTAGTTGTTGAAATTCATCATTTTATCCCTTTTCTGTGTGCTCTTAGCATCCAACACAGTCCTTCTTATATCTGTAGTACAACTACCACATTTTATAGCTTCTTCTTGCCCTTGATTATAAAATCTATCCCAGCTTTAGAGATGCTAAAATGTAGAGAAAGTGTGCAGAGTTGTTTTTTTTTTTTTGTACTGGGAATCGAACTCCTGACCTCAGGCTTGCCAGGGAAGTGCTTATACTGCTGAGCTATATCCCTGGCCCCTAAGAGAATGTGTGCATTTTAGAACGAATAAAATCAGGTGGTTGATGGAGACAGTGCTGTCTCTCCCAGCTGGGTGACTCACCCAGAAGCCTGGCTGGGACTGTCTCTGGTTCCACAGTGGTGCCTGTACCGGTAGCCATGGGGTGACCCACAGAGAAAAACAGAGATCAGCCTGCAAAGACAGCCTTTGAACAAGGGCTCTGCATGAGAGTAGGTGCATGATGCAGCTGAGAGCCCCAGTAGCCTGATCCTGAGTTTCTTCTCAGGCATAGACCTCCATTCCTGAACCCTAACCCCTGGCTCAGCCCCTCAGCCTGGACAGGGGAGCTCAGCCTCACGGCCAGGTAGCCATGGTTGTGGCACCGAAAGGCACCGGGAAATTATATCCACTTTACCCTGGCTCTAGGACGCATATAGAAAGAATATTCTGGCCCATGGGGCTCTTGGGATAAGAGCTTACAGAACCTTTCTGTTTTGTTCAGTCCTTTTCTTCCCCAGAAAGGAAATGAGCTCTGTTTACTCAGAATATAAAAGGAGTATCTACAGGCTGTAAAAACTCTCAGTTCAGAAAAGGGTGAGGAAGCCGAGCCTTTCCTCATAACAATGGGATGCTCCATGTGTGGTGCTCCAGGCTGCATGAGGCATTTTCCCACATAGTTGCTGCTTTAGACAGCACTAAAGAGCTCTGGGCTTGAAGGCACAGAAAGTGGTGCGTAGGGTTGTGTCCACCTCTGCCTGTGGATTACCCTGTTCAATTCCTACCCCTGTGAAAGCCAGGTGCTTTCCCTACTTGAGCCAACAGCAGGGCCCACTCCTGGACTTGCTGGCCAGTAGGTAGGCCTGGGGCAGGGCTAGGGATTGGCATTTCTAACAACCACACAGGGAGCCAAAGGGGTGCTGATAATGCTGCCATGGGGCTACACTTTGAGAACCAGGGAAGCAGCTGAGGGACTGAGGCTCAGCGAGGTCAAGTTACTTTCCGTAGGTCCAGCCAGGACACCTCCTAGGGTCTCTACGCTCCCACTTCCTCCTCCAGGCTTTCTGCCCCCTGCCCGCCCGCCCCCCGGCTCCCCAGTGCACTGCACCATCTTTAGGAGTCAATACTGGTATCTGTAGCCTTTGTACAGTACTTAGCTGGCAAGGCCACTGCGAACAGAAACAGGCTGGCATTTTGCCAGCTATGGGCCAAGATCCTCCAGGATACACACAAACCTCCATTCTGCAACTCAGGAAAGAGGAGACATAATTACTAGCGGTCAGACCACAGCAAACAGACCCCACATGTCACAACTTCAGTTAGAGGTAAGAGAACTGTAGCCCAGATTTAATAAGTGATCTGGGGCAGGATTGCTGGCCTCCAGGGATATCCCTGAGGCAGTCCCTGGGGTGAAGAACATGCTTGGCCTTTTTCTGGTTGGAATAGAGAAGATGCCGGGTGTATTTTGAGTTGGCTAAGCCTCTCAGCCCTCGAGAAAGACAAGAGCCTCTGTGCACTGAATCAGCCTTTTAATTGCATCTGCTCCCTCTGGCTTGAAGCGTGCTCTGTGTCCTGCATCCGGCATGAGGTCACTTGGTGCCTTTGTCCCCTCTGAAGGGTAGGAACTAGAGTTTACCTCTAGTTCTAGTCTAGTTCTCAGAGCCGAGGAAGAGGTTCAAGAGTGTCCTGAGCCCCAGGGCAAGTACACTGGCAGTGACTTAGTCTCGCAGTCGCAGAACAGTAAGCAGGTGGAGGCCAGGGAGGGCCAGAGGACCTGCAAGACCTGAGGACATGAACATGAGATTTGGCCTAGGGGAGGATTTCATTCGGATTTCCAAAGGAAATTCTTTTTTCTTTTTTCTTTTTTTTTTTTTTGAGATAAGGGCCCACTGCACTGTTCTAGCTGTACTTAAACTCACTGTGCAGCCCAGGATAGCCTCAAAATCACAGCGATCCGCCTGCCTCAGCCTCCCAAGTGCTGAGATTACAGACGTGGGCCACCATGCCTAGCTAGGAAATTCTATAAAACCTAGAATCCACTGTCTGGGAGAAGAGTGGAGCGGGGACAGACAGCAGCAGGAGGAGGTCATGGCAGTGCCTGGGTCACACAACCCTGCCAGAGCTGAGAGCCGTCCAGCCATGGCTGTGACGCTGGGCAGGAAGACTGTTAGCGGCCACAGACAGGCCCTGGCCCCCTCCAGGCCCCGCCCCCAGAGTTCCGTGCGGCTCTGGGGAGAGGTGGGACTCACCATCCCTGCAGGAGGGGCCCGGCATCCGTGTCCCCTTTCCGTCCCCTCGCCTGTGCGTTTGGTCTCACTTGCCCCAGGTTTCTAGTGCCGAGTGGCATTTGCCGTGTCCCGCCAGCACAAGCCCAGCAGGAATGGCACGCCGTCTCTGCGCTCTTTGACTGCCCTATTTCACTCGAGGTTTTCCTGCACTTTTCTTGGGGAAAGACTAGATATAAACTGTCAGGGTGAAGATGACTGGTCCAGCCAGCTGGAACTTTCTGTTATTGAACCCAATGCACAAGGGCAAGCGTCATAATCCAATAGCTTGCTGAGGGAACACCGTACCCACATCAAGGAACTGATCGTGTGAGTCACACCCTTGAGCCACCTTCCAGTCGCCACCACCGCAAAGTGCTCAGATCCACCTTAGCAGGCTGGAGCTGTCCCAGCTCACATCACATCCTGACTGCAGCCTCATTTCCAGTCCTGAGCAGGCGGGGCTGCGAGGCTCAGCAGAGGCTTGGCCCTGGCTTTGGTGGGAGGGCCTGGGTTTCATCACCCCTTCCTCCCTCTCCTGTGACCACATGGAGCCTCCGCTCCCTGAGTCCAGTGAGCATCTGCCTCCCCCGACGAGCACCGTGACAGTGCTGGTCTTGCTACCACGTGCACCTCCTCTGCCTGAGCTGCCCATGTGTCGGCTCATGACTCACTGCTAGGGTGGGGGCAGAATTCCCTTTCCATGTACTTTCAAATTCCCACCAGCCAGCAACCGGGGCAGGATGACTTAGCAATGTCTACGTGCAGAGAGGCTGTGACCTGCACCCTGGGAAAACCAGCACGTGGCATGTGCTTGTACTTGCCCTGTTGAGCACCGCCCTCACTGCCTGGAAACCGCTTCTCACCAGCATCTAAGCTGGGCCCTCTGCCTACCTGTGTGACTCGGAGCACAGGTGCCAGCTGCCAGTCTGAGCCTGTCTGCCTCCTGAGCTGCTCTCCCTCTTTCCTCCTCAGCTTGTCCCCACCATGTGCGCCCACTTCAGTAATGAAAACCAGACTTGCCTTGGCGCTGACACATTGCATGTCCATGCATCATTAAACTGCCCTCTGGATCCTCAGCAAAAAGTTGCTGTAATTGTACAAGAGGTGGGAGGGCAGAGAGCTGGCCGGGGTTAGTGGTCAGGAGGAAATGCTCTGGATCAGGCCCTAGGGTGCACAGAGAAGCCCTCAAGGGAGAACACGGCGTCCACATGGCCAATGAAGGTTTCCCTCTGCTCTTTGACCCAGCGACTGTTTCCTCTAACTTCCTCATTGTCACAGAGACATAGGGTGCGCTGCAGAGATTTGAAGGTGGTTCCATTGCTCCTGAGAGGCCAGTAGAGGAGATAGAGCGAGTTACCTCGGATTCTCAGACTAGAGCGATCCCGGGCGCCCTCTGCTCAGTGGTCTTCTTCCAGACGTGATAAGAACACTGGGGGGCTGGAGGTATAGTACAGTGGTAGAGCATTTGCCTAGCGTGGTTGGAGTTCTGGTTTTTGTACCCATCCCCATCAATAAATCACTTGGAGACTGCTAAAAATACAGGTGTTTCAGGCTCCTTTCCTCCAGGTCTAGGCCCCCAATCTGCATTTTTGCGAAGCATTCTAGGTAATTCTGATGTCAGCGACCCCAGGTCATAGGGTGGGGACGCCAATCTAGCACCTCTCCCCAGGTTGCTCAGACTCATACACAGTACGGCCTAGAATCAAGTCCACCTTCGTTCCCCCCACGCTGCCCGCCCCAGCACACGCGCACGCAGGCGCACAGCCTGCGCGGGGCCCGTGCCCAGCTCTCTCGCTCGTTCCTCTGTCGGCGTCTCACCCTACCCTCTCCCTGCCATCCCTGTACACTGGGGCGAGGACCACCGGAACCGGGTTCCCGCAAAGGGCAAACACCTCCCTCCCACCTGTCTCCTCCCACCACTACCAGGTCACTCCTCCTGAAACACAGATTTAGTCCCTGCCCCCCTGGCCTCCTCTCCTGGCTGCCCCTGGACTCTTTGAACCAACCTCTTTCTGACCTGGGCACGCATTACTCTCCCTTCAAGGCTCTCCATGCACTTCCCTCAGATTCATCCTTGCTCTGTCTTGCCCCTGCTCATCTGATGCCAGCGGAACTTCCTCTCCCCTCGCAGAAGGTCAGGCGAAAGCCCTTTCCTCTAGGAAGCGCTCCAGCCCTAGCCTTCTCCTTCTCTGAGCAATTAGCGTCCAGAGTTGTTTATTTATATCCGTTATGATTACCTGCTGTATTGTTTTGAATTGTGAACTTTAGTAATTCCCAGCTATGGACACAATGCGCCTTTCTAATTACCTCCCTGCTTAGCCAGGTGCCTTGCACATAAAAGATGCATAAGGGACATTAGTCATATCAGAGCTATGCAGTGCTACAGCTGAGCAATGCGATCTTGGCCTAGAGGTAGCTGGTTGGTTTGTTCAGTGGCTTTTCTATGCCTTCCAGGCTGGCAGACACTCCAAGGGTGACATTTGTAAGGAAAGGCCAAATCTTTCCCTGGGCCATACACCCATGTCCCCGCCTCATACCACCCCACACAGCTGTTTGGCATTGCTTCAGATACTACCTGGGCCAGTGAGGTCAGTGCCACCCTCCTGCTCACCCAAATAACCTGTCTTTTGCATTTCTATAATTCTGCCCTTATCCAAACATTAGCCACCTTCCTGCACTTGCCAGCAGACCAGGTGCCGGGCTTCCCATCCCCACTGTAGCCAGTGGTAACACTGACAATCACTGCAACAGTGTAGCTGGGCCGACTTCTGCAGCCTGGTTTGCAGGCCTGCCAGGGCAGCTGCAACAGTCATGGTTGCAGAAGCTTCCACAGAAACCCCAGCACACACTGAGAGACATGCCTCTCTCTCAGAGTAAGACAAGCACCCCTCTTTCCCTAAGGACCGACCACCACCTCTTCATCCACAGCGTGCTTCCGCTTGTGTAACAAGAAGTTCATCTTAGATACATTAGCAGCTTAAGACCCAGAGCCAGAGCCAAACTTTCAGAAAGGAGCCCTTTATCCTTTGTTTACTGTTGGGTAAATGTCCTGCACAGGGGAAAGGTTCTCTCCTGCCCAGGGCCCCTGCAGCCTGGAGGTACCTGGAGGGCTGGCAGAAATCCCTGCAGGAATCTGGAACCTTAACCTTGTGGCCCAGTTAAGAGCACAGAGCAGGCTGATCCGCTTGGGGAAGGCAGTGTGCGGCCCTCATGTGGCACCCTCCCTTTAAGGCGCCTTTGTCCTCTCTTTTAACAATACCAGCACAGCTTTTCTGACCCCCAAAGACATGATGTGGGGTTTCTCATTTAACACTTTAGCCACCGCCAAAGGACAGGTTTAAAAATCTCTACTCACCAATGTAGGTCCACTTGGTGCCTAGGAAGAACAAAACAAAGCGAGTTAGTACAGCTGAACTGAAGGTGCCGGGGAAGACACTACCGCTCTGATGTCAAAGTGGCTGAGACGAAACAGGGGGTGGTGCCCAGAAATTAAGACTTCTGAGTCGCTTCCTCCCACCCTGGCTCCCCGCTTCCTGAGACCCCTTGTTTCTCTGTTGACTGTGCGTCCTTCCCAGTAGGGCCACACTGGGGGTGTTTATGCCTTTTCCACTTCTCGTCACGCAGACTCAGACAGTCTGGGAACCCTGTTCCGCATCTATCCTGGAGAGCACCAGTGCACAGAGCACTAAAGGGAAAGGGAAGGTGCTTGGCTCTGAGAAAGCGGCGCCCTCCCCAGAGTCAGGAGGGGGTACAGGCGCATGGAGGAGGGGTTCTGCCAGGAACCCAGGGAAGTCACCTCTACTCCCACTCCACACCCTGTGTACCACACAGGCCCTTTGTCTTTCATCAGAAATGTATTTTTCACGCTGCCTGCCCTCGCTCCTCTTCTCAAGGAGCGGGAACTGGGGCTGAGATAGGTCTCCCTGTGGGTCAGGGCACACACCTGAAAAGCAAAGCAGGGCTTAAGCCCCTCTCCCTGGGCGTCTCCCAGTGCTTATCTGGCTGGGAGGCACAGCAGGGAGGCGAAGAAACTCGGATTCCTTTACAGTGAATTTAACTGGAAGGCAATCTGCTCGCTTATCACAGGGGAGCATTTCCTGTTCGGTGGTTTTTAAAAACTCTGAGAAAACTTCGCTTTTTTTTTCTTTTAAACTGGTTTAATTTCACTTTGTTGTTGCTGTTATCCCGTTTTATTTCTTTGCTTCTGTGTTTTAATTTTATTTACAGTTTTCAAATTTAAAACTGGTCATTGTAATTGGTAATTTAAGGGCTGGGGATATAGCTCAGTGGCATAAGTGCCTGCCTGGCAAGCACCAGGTCCTGAGTTTGACTCTCAGTACCAAAAAACAAAAAGATTCTAAAATTGGTATTTTAAACTGGTAAAATTACCATAACCACTTATCTGCTCCATGGGGCAACCACTGTGAATTCTTTTAAAATGACTACACGTTTTCTGCATACAGTGAAACCTTACTAACTCAGTTCGTACCTGAGGGCCAATTGTAACTCAGACTGTCAACTGAAGGCTCAGGCTTCTCCATACAGCCTTCAGAGTCTCTCCTTTTGGGTACAGGCAGACCTCAGTGTCCTTAGAGAGACACCAGCCTAGGATTTCTCAATTAACCCCATACAGGAGAAACGATGTGGTAATGTTCCTTCTAGAACTCTTTAAGGGTTAAATCTGTGTCTGAGACCATCTGGAAGCACAAGTGCTTCGCATTTGGGTCATAACTCAAGGCTCCGGTCGCAAGTTAAAAGTAAAATTCTGGTCATAACCCAAGTAATTTGTATGTCAGGCTGGTCATAACCCGAGGATCCATGGTTCTCAAAAACGTTTTTACATTGTTCTATGTGGTCTCTTGGGGTTTAGCATTTTTTTATTGGCATCTCACTCTGGGAGGGAATTTAGTTCTCTTTCCTATAGCTGCAGCCTATCCCCTCTTTTTATAGGTGAGGAAATGAAAGGCCACTAATGTAAAGCGACCTGCCCAAGATCATACATTTACCATTAGTTCCCATGAGACTTTGAGCCTATGTCTCCAACTTTGGAGCAGCAGGCGGTCAAGTCCAAACCCTCTGGTGTATCTTATGATGACATGTCCTTTTTCCCCATAAAAATGGCCACAATATTAGACACACAAAACTTTATGTATCACAAATCTCAGAAGGTCCACAGACCACCCAGAAACCTGCAATGGACCCCACAGGAGTTACCTCCCCTGAAGCATCAATTAAATATAAACATTCAGAACCAGGAGGGAACAAAACTTACACATGTTCACCAAGTTTACTACCGGTCCTCTTACTGAAGTGATAGTGAAAAGGAAACATTGCCTTGGCACCAGGCTACAGAAGACATCATACGTCTTTTCTAGACATTCTCCTTTACTAGTCTGGTTGAAGGATCACTACTGAAATGCAGTCATGGATTTCAGAGACCTGGGAAGCCCAATTATTGCTGCTGTGCCAGGCAGAGTCCTCAGAGACCCAGGATATAAAATTCTCATAGTGAGAGGGGAATTCATCTTCACTCGTCCCCAGGGAGATCCTGAAGCCACCAGGACACACCTGCTGCCTCTGAGCCATCTCAGCATCCCGGGGGAGACCATGCCCCTGCCCCAGATAACACAAAGCCCCGTGGTACATCTGCTGTGGTCTCCAAGCTCGCAAAGCTGAGGCTCCCCCCAGACTTACGGCTCTTGACTTCAAATGAGGCATCAGCACAGCACTCTGGAAAGCCCAGGGAGGACCGGGACAGAGGGCGCATCCGGGACTGTACGGCCTCAGGGGTGACACGGGACTGGAGACCTACAAAGCAGCAGCATTCCCTGTCCTGTGGGAGCAAGACTTTGTGGTCCTCAGGACTTGGTGCAGGGTATAAACGGAAATGTCAGGCAGGGCTTAGGGGCTACAAGGCTGGGAGAAGCAGCACTGTAAAAAGGTGAGCATGGTGGTGAGTCATGGGGGTTCATCTGCGAAGATCAGGGTCCACCCTGACTCCTCCTGGCTTCGACCTAACCTCAGGAGGACGGGCGAGAAGTGCGCACACCGCACTCAGCTGCCCACGCTGAACCATGCACAACTGACGACTACGCACGCACAAGTGCATTTGCCTAACTTGGCAATGGCACCTCCTGGCTCCCCACCTCTAGCTTTAGGGACAGGAGTGTTAACAAGATTAAACTAACCCCACTGTGAAGGCCATGCCAAGGCTTCAGTGGTTCCCTGAGGAAGCAAGCCCTTCCCAAGGGAGAATCATTTCCTTCCCAAAAAAGGTCTTCCGCTCCTTCTGGAAGAGCTATCTTGATGCCTGTTCGAACCTGCAGACCCAACTAGCACTGAGAACAGAGTTGCCCCGGAGGGATCCCATCAGCAAATGGTATTTATCAAGAGCCAGGCCTGTTTAGGGCCCTGCCTGCTTCCTGTCCTGAGTGTTAGAACCTTCCAGAGTAACAGCCACCAGAGCAGCCTAATACTGCAGAGCCAGAAGTCACTGGGATGCCCATAGCTACAGCAGCCACATGTCCCAGGGTTTTCTTCAGGAGACTCCTGGCATCACCGTACCATGCACTTCCCTCCCTTGACCCCAGTGTTTTTCTTGGACAGTCACCAGCGCCAACTGCAGCAGGTTTCAATGTCCAGGCCGAGGGCAGAGCCCATGTGGATCCCATTACTCAGCAAGCCCCTGCACCCCAGCCTTGAGTTAATATTGACACTCTCTGCACCTCCGTGATTTTTGCTTTGACCTTTCCCCCGCGGCATCCAAAGAGCCAAGAATAAATAATGAATAACATGCACAGTAAATAACAATAAAAACTTGCTGGGCATGGTGGTGTATACCTGTAGTCCCAGCCCTTGGGAGGCTGAGGCAGGATAGTAAGTTAGGGTCCTTGTCTCAAAGGAGGAAAACAAATACATTAAATTAAAAGGGCTGGGGGTAGCTCAGTGGTAGAGCGATGCCTAGCACATGCAAGGTCCTGGGCCCAACCCCAGTACAGGGGGCAAAAGCTTTCACAGAACCTAGGGATGTGGGGGTGGGGGGGGGAGGGCTTTCACTGCCAGCCTCCGGCGCCTCGACCTGGACAGTGGGGTGAAGGTGAAGGGAGCTGGCAGGGGGAGGAGAAGAGGACAATGGGCTCAGCTGCCCCAGAGAGAGGGGGGCGATAAGCTTTCAGGAGAGACAGCCGGCAAATGGCCTTTCCCTCTTGTCTTTTTTGTGTGTGTCTTTTTGAGGCAGTCTCGCTATGCAGCCCAGGCTGGCCTTGAGCTCACTTGGTAGCCCAGGCTGGTCTCCAACTTGCAACGATCCTCCTGCCTCAGCCTCCCGAGTGCGGGGCTTGCAGTCGTGCGTCACCATGCCCGGCTCTCTCTCTTGTCTTGGAGCAGCTCTGGACTAAAAAGATTTCCAGTGTACCTCTGTCTCAAGCCCGCTTCCTCCAGAGAAGAATACATGACAAAATTTGCAGTTTTAAAAATTAATTTCCACTTGGGAGAGATGATATGAAGCAGATCGTGGCCACCAGTCAATCAGAATTAAGAGCAGCCCACAGCTGCTCATGCCCAGCTCTGCGCCCCTCCCCAGGGACACAGTGACCTCCGGGAGAGGAACAGCGGAAGGGACCCATTTTCAGCCTTTGCAGCCCCTCTGTGTCCTCCTGTAAATGTTGCAAGCCTGCCTGGGCCCGGGAACTGCAGCACCGCCAGTGTCCCCACAATTTAGGGCAGACTCTCTCCAGGGCAGAAGCCTCCATCAGTATCCACCACACTTTTTTTTTTTTTTTTTGGCGGTACTGGGGATCGAACTCAGGACCCTGCGCTTGCTAGGCAAGCGCTTATTCCACTGAGCTATATCCCCAGCCCTTCCACCACACTTTCAACAAGTCACCTTCTTCGCACCCAGCCCATGTAAACGCAGGCAATTCTTGGCCTCCTTGTTCCGCAAGATTAACTGGGCATTGACTTGAGCCCACTGTTCCGGTGGCCTCCCCACCTCGACCTGCCACACTCGGCACCCTGCGCCCCAGCCCTGCAGCTTAAGCGCCCTAATTACTATCAGAAATAAGGTGTGCGCGTGCGGGCACACACACGTACCTTCTGGACAGTCGAGTCCTCCTACAGAAAAACAATGATTAAGGATGGGATGCATTATCCCTTTGACGTGGAGGTAAAACCTTCCGGCGAAGAGTTTCTCTCTCTCAGAGGAAACACCTCCATTGAGCATTCCCCAGTGGGCGACTGCGAATCCTCCCTGGTAAGACTTTAAATCCTCCCTGCTTTACAAGTTCCCAAACCACATCTCCATAGGGAGCCGAAGGCGCACAGCAAATGTGCAAACATTTTAACATCGACAACTGTGAACCGAGCACTAGAAAGACAACGTGCTTCCCGCTGCATCCAGCGACAGCAGTCCATGCACTGCAAAGGAAAACGCACCGTCCTTGCTTTAAAATGCGCTCTCTCGCCTGCACCGCCTTCCCTACACCCCCAGCAGCGATTTCACTTCAGCATGCAGAGCCTCGAGGAAATGCTCCTGCCCAATGTGGCTGAGCCTCAGCACTGCCCTGAAAGCAGGCGGGAACTTTACCGTTGCGAGGGGCCGCGCTGGAAGGCTGCGCCTGCAGGATCAGCAGCAGGAGGGCGGCGGCGGCGCGCGGGCTGCGGCGGGGCATCTTCCCCGCGTCCCGGAAGACCAGCGCGCACCAGCACCGCGCGAACAGCCAGGCAGCCAGGAGCCACAGCGAGCTCATCCGCGCCCGAGCGGCTGGCTCCCCGGGGCTGCTTTTATGCAGCAGCTCAACCCCAAACACGTGATGTTATCATGGGGGGGGGGAGCCCAGGCTCCCGGAGGGCTGGCGCCCCAGGTCCCAGGTGAGTTGTAGCCCGGACTCCAGCTGCCCTCCAGGCCCAGGGGCTGCCGGTTGCCGGGGTGGGGGAGCCAGTTTTCCTTGGAAGCTGCCAGCAGGCGTGGGTGAGATCGCCCAAATCAGGCCCCCTCGGGAAGTTTGTCTAGGGACCCGGTCAACGGCGGGTCTTGGTCCCTCCCTGTCCCTACTTGAAAGTCCAGCGCTATTTGGGCCAAAGCCTCCTCCAGTCCCGCCCCCCCCGCCGCCCCCCCCCCCGGCCATTCACACCCCTGCTTGGACTGGGCGCAGGTTGGCGACTGACAGCCAAGGAACTGCCTGAACAATTTCTGCACTATCTGGTGTACATCTTGGTCTCCCATGGCTCCGAGCTGCTTCCACAGCGTGTTCGCAACCCCGAGGCTGGAGGCTCACTGCTGCCCGCTTTCCTCTCCTCCCTTGAGCCGGTAATCGTGCATTCACATGGCTGGCCATATGCCCGCACTGCTGATCCCTTTTGTATTTCGCTCCTTGGGTTCGTGTTCACCTGCTGCCCCCCCATCTCCTAAATCTTGCTGCTGCCCCTGCCACTCGCTGGCCCCCACCCCGGTCGCTTGTGCTTCTGGCTTTGCTGGGCACACTCAGGGTCTCTGCAGAGCTCCAGGTGCTGGACGTGGTTTCTCTCCCGTCTTGTGACTCTATACCTACCGCCGCACACACGGCTCAGACCAGAGCGTGCCTGTTCCCCGCCCTGGCACAGGACCCCTGGGCTCCTGACCCTGCCAGCCACACCCTCTTCTCTTGACCACAGCTGCCAGACCAGCCCTTACCAATGTCAGGGCTTTTCTGACTCTCCCACTGGTCTTAGGGACCAGTGAAGCCTCTCATTTACTTTGATTTTGGAACAATGGAGTAGTTTCCCTGCTGAGAGCACCAGGAAGCAGGTGCCACCCGCATTTCAGGGAGTGCTGCCCTCCTTTGGACTCCATCAGCCCAGCTATCCTGTCGGTCATAAAAGGCTCTGAAGGAGCTTTAAGGAAGTTGTTACAGTGACAATCTTGTCACAGCCACTTCCAGACCACAATAGGCTTAAGGGTGACCTTTCCTACCCAATAAAGAGCCTTGAGCAAACTCTGGAGTAGGGAAGGAGTGTTTGTGGTTCTTGTTCCTGAGTCTTTTGTCCTCAAGATCATTCTGTTTAGACAATGAAATCCACTAGCGTAACACAAGAGCCTGCAGAAAGCACTGCAGGGCCAGAGATTCAGACCCTGAACCTGTGGAGGAGAAATCCCTTGCCCTCTGCACCTGGTTGTTCAAGGCAAACTGGGCCATGCACACACCTGCTGCTATTTCCTCCCAGCACCACAAAAATAAATATTTCCTCCTGGGGTGTTTTCCCCATTGTGTCTGCCTGAATGTTAAATTCCATTTCTCCTCTGTGGTGGATCTGTAAGGGGTCCCTAAAGATAGGGAGGAAAGGCTGGACTCAGACCAGTAAATAGACTAGTAAAGTTAGAGTCAGAAACTTGGCTAAGTAGTAAAGAATGTCTGGGGGTGGTGGCGCACGCCTGTACTCCCATCACTTGGGGGAGGCTGAGGCAGGAGGATCATTGCGAGTTAGAGGCCAGCCTGGGCTACAAAGTGAGCTCAAGGCCAGCCTGAACTGCATAGCAAGACCCTGTCTCAAAAAGACAAAAACAAACAAACAAACTGAATATCAAGTGTCCCCCCATCCGCACTCCCAGCAGACAACACACACACACACACACACACACACACACACACACACACAACTTTCCCTGCTTCCTGGAGCTTGTGTTAAGGAGCAGGTAAGGGCTCCTCTGGCCATCACCAAAGAGGGCTTTTGTCAGCCAATAACTAACCGTTTACTCAGTGGGTTACAGAGGAAAGTGAGCCTTCTGTATGCAAAATGTAGCAACTGGCCACCAAAGGACACACCCAGGCTTCCTGGAACAGTCCCCCTTGGAACGGCACTGTTAAAAGAGCGCTGAGGGAGAGGCTGGTGAGTCACAGGGCAGAGTGTGGTGGAAAGGAGGCAGAGTTGGTGTCGGAGGTGGGCTGCAGGGCCGGGCTGCAGGGCCTGCCCCACCACTTACACCCTGGTGATCCTGACCGAGGTTCCAGCCGTCCTTCTCCCTAGGCAGCGGGCAGCAACTAGGCAGAACTCACCTTTGGCTGCAAGGAGATAGGGGTGGTGATGTGTGAACATTCATTCACTCATCTCTTATGTGCCAGGCCCTGTAAAAGGCACAGCCTTTGTTCTTACACAGTGCACAAACACAGAGGAAATAATCTCATGAATAACTGTGTCATTACAATTGTAGTAAGCACAATGGGAAGTTGATACAGAGCCTGAAGTGCCTGCTCTGTCCTGGGCAGTGATGGCAGACATCGTCAGAGGGCACTTAGGTGTTGTGGCTCTATAAAGTCTTCGAAACACACAGCTATTGTCAGGCTCCTCTTAGTTGGTGTTGTGTGCTCTTCCAACCACTTCTGGGGGGACAACTAGCATTTATTGAGCACCTACTGTTCTCCTGGTGGTATGTGGCACTTTATTCTTACAGCAACCTGTTGTAGTGGATAGTGTTAGGTTTGCCACCGGACCTAAGAGGAATGCGAGGCTTAGCAAGGTTAATCCTTTCCTAACCCAGGCTCTGAGACTTGCAGCGGTACAGACTCAATTCTTAACCCACGTTCTCTGTCTTCCAGGCCCAGGCTTGCCTCGAATGGAGACTTTCTGTCATCGAGTCCCTCTAAAACTGTGTATTCTCTGATTTTCTAGATGCTATGATCATGCACTGTACTTATTTTTTTGTGTACTGTACTTGCTAATGAGAGGCACCCATGACAAGTTTGGCGATCACATAATGATCAGTAGGGCCGTGGCCCTGTCTTGCTCCCCGGGCCATGGGGTTACTCTGAGCACAGTAAGACCTTCTTGTACTCTGACCAGTTCACTGAGCCTCTGCCACACTGTGATCAAAGGAGCGTCAGCCGAGGAGCAGGGGATGGGAGCCCTGCCGCCTGGATCTTTGTGATATGAAAGAGCTCTGCTCTGACCAAGGAGAGGGAAGGAGAAGGGACTCAGACACGGTCAGAGCCAGGGGCAGGGGCGAGGGACGGAGAAGGCCTCCGCACCTTTGACTGGGCAGCAGCCAGGCCACCTCCAAGCCAAGACTCGCATGGCCCCATGGAGCCGGGCGCCAGCGCCCATCTTTGAAGATATGGTTTTGTAGCTTTCTTCACACCTGCCCTTCGCAGTAGCCACGGCAGGGAGTCAGCCTCTGCGTGAACCCAAACCACCCTGCTCAGTTTCAGGCAGAATCAGGTGGAGGACAGTGTGACTGCAGGAAAGAGTGGCTGACTGGCCTCCTGTGCCAGGAAACAGCTCTCGGACCTGATCAAGCCTCCTGCCTGGCTTGTGCCTCTGCTTTGTGATCACTAAACCAGAATAAAAATGCCTAACCCCAAGGGGGGCGGGGAAGGGCATATACAGGGAAGTGCTTTGGGGGAGAAATAGCAGCACTTGACCCACAGAAGACATCATTCCTAAGACTGGACTAAGGATGAAATGTGTTTGATCTCAGCCATGCTTTACTAATCTATGAAAATGAAAACTGGATTGCAACGAAGGACATGAATTGTCTCTCCACCCTCACCGCTGATTACTGTGAGTTCTTGAGGCCTGTTACTCAGCCACTGACTCCTTCAGTGGCTGCTTTTGTTGAATAAGGAATAATGGCTCTTTCCCAAGACTCGTTTGGTTTGGTTTTGGTTTTGATACTAGGGAACCCAACTCAGGACCTTGCACTTCTTTTTTTTTTTTTTTTTGGCGGTACTGGGGATCGAACTCAGGACCCTGCGCTTGCTAGGCAGGTGCTTATTCCACTGAGCTATATCCCCAGCCCCTAGGACCTTGCACTTGCCAGGCAGGCGCTGCGCCTCTGAGCTATATCCCCACCCTGGTTTCGCTCTTTGAGACCAGCTCTTGCTATGTAGTTCAGGTTGGCCTTGAACTCACTATGTAGACTATGCTGATTTTTAATGCATGCGATCTCTAACGTACAAAGAGAAGAGGAAAAACCAGCAGAGACCATCAGGCTTATAAAAGCAACATGGACTGGAATTTAAGACCATGTTGCCCTGAGCAAAACGAAATGCATCTGTTTTTATAGGGATGCAGAGAAGGCAGCAGACACTAGGTGGGAGAATACCAGTAAGCATCTGTGGTCAAAGTTCTCTGGCAGTCTTGCATCTCAGTAAGCAGAATCCTTGGAGTATCAGATATAAATTTTTGGTGTCTCCAGATGTCTCCAGAACCTGAAAAATTCCTTGTCCTATCTTATCTCCTTCCCTGTTCCTGTGGTTGACAACTTCAGTACTGAGCAGAATTCCCTGCTGAGAGCCGAGTTCCCTGAAGACAGTGGTGCTTCCACTGACAAGCAGGCTGGGGACTGGAAGAGGCAGGTTTGATTTGAACCTTACGCGATCCTCCTGCTTCAGCCTCCTAAGTGCTAGGCTTATAGATGTGTGCCACCATGCCTGGCTTCCCCAGGGCTTTTACTTTTTCTTCAGTTTTTTTTTTGTGTGTGTGATGGGCTCTCACTGTGTAGTCCAGGCTGGTCCTGAACTCATTATGTAGCCAAGGCTGGCCTTGAACTCACAGCAATCCTCCTGCTTCAGCTCCCCAACTGTTGAGATTACAGGCATGTACCACCATGCCCAGCTCACCCCAGGACTTTTAATTAATAATTTTTAAATGATGAAAATTCAAAATTCTATGCACAGGGAAAGTTAGTGTCTACAGACACAATACAACCTTAATGCAATACATTTTATCTCTTTCCCAGTAAATCATTTGAAAATTCATAGTACGGTGGCTCCAAGACCACTTCAGAGGTGCAACTGATCAGCAGTACCTTGAGGTTTCCTGTAGAAACCTGTCTCCTTTTTCTCACCTGCTGGCTGAACCACTGTCCCCTAACCTTAAGGGTTTCATCCAAATCTGTTCTTGATCTTAGTCTGAATCACTGTCCTCTCTCACCATCTCCCAAACCACAGTGTGATCCCAGCTCACATTCCAGAAAGCTCAAAGTGCAACAGAAAGCCAAGGGTCCTAACATCTCATCCGACAACTATGGCCATGAGTCAGGTTAAGCAGGCAGGTTCAGGGGAAAGCGCTTTGGCATCACGTGAACTTGGGTTTTGAAACTCAGCTCTGCTCCTCAGTAGCCTGTGTGATCCTGGGCAAGTCACCTCCTGTCTGAGTCTGTTTCCTCCTGGTCAAAGAGCCGAGGCCCAAACAGTAGTAATATAAAAAGCAGGACTCATGGAAGACTTCGTATAGTTGCCCATAGCGTGCACTGTGCAAATGGTAATTCTCACAGTAGAAGGGTCCTGACTGGCTTCAGGGGCTTTTTCATCCTACTTTTCCAATTCTAGTTTGGGCAACCCCACCAATTTCCATAAAGCCTTAGGGAGGCATGGCCAGAGTTCAGCTGGTGCTTTCCCAGGATTCCACACACTGTCTGCTCAAAGAATGTAGCTGTGGTTATCACAAAAGTAGTCTTCCTGCTGAAGAATGTCACTCTGTCATTAAAAACCTGACCTTCCTGCTGAAGTAAGATACCTTCTGAACAAGTAGACTCAGAACTACTTTACCACAGGAAATGCCTGATCTGTGGGATTGCGGAGCTGGGAAGTATTCCTGAGTCCAGAGATGCCACCCCTCTGGGAATGGAGGTAACTTCCCCTTGCGTGGACGCCCTAGAGTTCTACAATTGCAGGGATTTGTGGAGCCAACCTTTGCCTTCAGGCACTGGCAAGTAGCTTCCATTTGTCTTCACTGTGTATAGGGCCCCGGGAATGCTCAGCGTGACTCTTGTCTCCCAGCTGGGGTTGTCTTGCTT
This sequence comes from Dinomys branickii, assembly GCA_004027595.1. NCBI lineage: Eukaryota > Metazoa > Chordata > Mammalia > Rodentia > Dinomyidae > Dinomys > Dinomys branickii. The sequence continues at coordinate 158,022 of PVLD010000835.1, forward strand.
AGACTTTGGTGTCTGACAAAGAGGTTCCTGGGCTGGGAGCTGGGGGCCTAATTAAGTGAGGGCCAGTCAGTGAGCTTCCTCCCAGATCCATCAAGCTACATTGCCCTGGGGTGGAGAGGGAGCTCGGAAGCAACTGCGCCTGCCTGGCAAGCACAAGGTCCTGAGTTAGACTTCTGGTACCAAAAAAAAGAAAAGTTCCGTAGCGTCTCAGGAAAGAGGCCAGCCTTGACTGTGATCCAGCTTCCTCTCCAGCCCTGGAAAGAGGAACGGTACAGCTGGTGGCCGGCTGAGCACATGGGGAGCCAGGATTTCAAGGTTCTCTCACCCACAGTCACTCAGCCCATCAGCTAGAGTCAGGTTTCAGAGACTCGGTGAGACCTTACCACTGGAGCTGCCCTTCAGGCCCCTCCACTTGGAGTAAGAATCTCCGGCTCACTCTGCAGTGATTCAGAACTGGATTACTGATGACTGCATGTCAGTTTTTTAACACCGGTATTGTTTTGACATTAAATATCTCTGTTTACCACCCAGGATTTTGTGGGTGGCAGAAATGATGGCAAGATAGATTTCTTAAAGAATGTTTAATCAGAAAATTAGGACCCCCCTGTAACTTGGGCTCTCTCTGCCAACTACATTTCCCCTGGGGGAATGGAGTAGAGGAAATATCATTTTAATGATAGGGAATGTAGTACTTAATCCCAGGGAAAATGTGTCAAATTCTTTTGCAATATTTAGGACGTACATCATAGCCCCTAATTACAAAATTTATTGATGCTTGCAGCTAGAGAATTGCTTGCTGGTGGTGCAGGCATCAGACATGAGTGTGCTAAGAAGTTGCTGGGTTCATTTTGCCTCAGAGAGGGAGAGGGAGAGGGAGAGGGAGAGAGAGGACCAGTTCATAGAAAAAAAGTTCAGAGACAGTGAATGGGAGCAACCCCACCAGAGTGGGTCTTCTACTGGTGGGCAGCAGATGGGCAAGAATCACACCTGGAGAAGGGGACAAAGGAGAGAGTTACGGAAGGAAAGAGCAATGCTGGTTTGTAGCCAAGAAGGAAAGAAAGAAAGGAAGGAGTGAGAAAGAAAAAGAGAGAAAGAATGGAAGAAAGAAAAAAGATGGAAAGGAAGGAAGGAAGGAAGGAAGGGAGGGAGGAAGGAAGGAAGGAAGGAAGGAAGGAAGGAAGGAAAGAAAGAAAGAAAGAAAGAAAGAAAGAAAGAAAGAAAGAAAGAAAGAAAGATTATTTAATATCATCGTCCCACTTGTTCTCCAGGTGGTTTCGTTCCCCATTTGTCTGAATAGTGACCTGAAGTCCGCACACTGCATTTAGCTAATGTGCTTCTTTAGATTCTCCTCACCTGCAGGAAGGATTTGGATCGGTAGCCCGAGAAGTAGCTCACGCTGTGGCTCAGGGAGGGGTGCAGATGTGTATCGTGAGCAGAGGACGCACTCGGGCTTCGGACCCGGCTTTACCACTTTCCATCCAGGAAATACTGGCAACTTAGTTTAGTACTTTGGGTCTCATTCTCCAAGCACAGTGGCACATACTGTAATCCTAGCACTTGGGAGGCTGAGGCAGGAGGATCTCGGTGAGTTCAAGGCCAGCCTGGGCTACCTAGTGAGTTCAAGCCCAGCCAGAACTATATAGTGAGACCCTGTCTCAAAACAAACAAAGAAACAAACAAACAAAACCAAACAAAATGAAAATGAAGACAGTAACCCTATACCATGGAATATTTGTGAGAATTAGGTAAAAAAATTAAGCTTGGGGAATGGGATCAGATACAGAACAGGGCTGAGGAATGGGAAGATGTGGGTTCATAAATCCAGCTATGCCGCCATAAGTGTGTGGCCCCCGGCAAGGAGTTAACATCTGTAGGCTTCAGTTTCTTAATCAATAAAATTGGAACAGGACCTGCCTGATAGGGTGGAGAATGAGGAAATGGGTGTGAACTCCTTCTGTGAATTAACATGTAATGAGATAAGTGGTCAAAACGTTTTTGGTAATTATGAAAACACTTGTTCCAGTTATTATTAGAAACTGGCTCTGAAAGCCACCCTTAGAATCCCAATTTGCGAAGGGATAGAGCCTGGGCGATGCCAGGCCATGCAGGTGGATCTGCGTGCTTGCCTCCTCATGTATTTCTTAGAGAAGCTAGTAGCACTGTCATCTCCCAGTGGCCCAGCTTAGAATCTCTGGGGCCTCATCCTCAGTAAGTCATGGGCTGCCACTGTTCCACCTCCGGGAGCTGCCACGACGCTTTCCCAAACACAGAGAAAGAACGAAACAGGGCAGCGCCTTAGTCAACGGGCACTGTTTGAATTTTGTGGCCCCAGCCCTGCGCCCCATGGCCTCTGCACTGGCCTCTCCCACCGAGCCTCTCATTTCTTGTCCCCCTGCAGAGTGACACCTTCTGTATCTCCCGCTTTCTCACTGCTCTTTCTGACCGCAAGGGAGCCGAGCGGGGTTCATCTGTATAAGGAGTTCCTCTTGTTTTATTTCTTTTTTTCTTTCCTCCATGAAACTCATCCCCTCCCTCCAATAAGCTGTCATGCTGGTGGTTTTGATGCTATTGTTGGGTACATACTCGAACGTATCACTGGTATTTATTCTTTCTTTCATTTGGTCTTTTGAGACAGGGTCTCCCTGTGCGGTCCAGGCTGGCCTCAAACTTTCAATCCTCCTGCTTGGTCCTCGGGAGTATTTTGCTATTTTATGTGGTTTGTATTGGTGTCTACCTACCACAATGACTTAGCCATCCCCTACCTTCCTGCTGCCAGTACTACAGCGAGGTGAATGTCTTAGTTCACAATCCTTGAGGCTCTGCGTTAGAGTTTCTCTGGAGCCCAGGCCCAGGAGTGGAATTGCTGAGTCACACATGATAACTGTGCATAATTACTTTCAGGAAGTATTGCCAGAATGTGCTCGAGAACTCAGAAGCCTCGGTCTTTTAGTGTCCTTCCAAATCCCTGCCCTGAAAGACTTGGCCGCACTGGAGCAAGGCTTCTATCAGCTTAAGGCCCTGTGCTCAGGTTGGCCCCAGGCCTCCTTAAAATGCCTGCCGGAAGAAGATACCGGTCTAGCGGGCAAGTAGACCCCTGAGCATTTCCTTTAGAGAGCTTCAAAGTTAAATCTTTTTGTTGCCTTTTGAGATGAAAATCTACCATGAATACCTTTCTCTGGAGACCTGAGAGCCCTCTCTTTAGAATGGAAGCCCCTTGGGGAGGAAAAGATAGCATTCCCCTCCCTTTTCCCTTTGGGCACATTGCTTTAAATCCCTGGGGGACCTCCCCTCTCCCTGCCCTGGGCACCTTGCTTTAATTTACATCAGGTCTTCTGTCACAAAGATGCCAGTTAACAAATCCAGGTGGTCCAGCCACAGGGTCAGCCTGCACAGCACCTGCAGGACCTTTCTGTTAGCACATGCCAGGCTTTAAACAGTCTCCAGCCTTCTGTTTCCAGGATTGGGTCAGGTCACCATAATAGTCCCTGAACAAAACCCATCTTCCCCTTTTTAACTAGTGTGGGGCTTTGCTTACCTTTGACACGCCCCAGAGCAGCTCTGGCACCAGACAGGCAGAAGAGTTTTCATTTCCCTATAGCCTTGTCCAGGCTTGGTATCGGCCAACCTCCCGATTTGGCCAGCATTGTGGGTGAAAAGAGGCAGCTCATTATTTTCACTTTTGTTTAATAACTAGTGAAGTTGAAAGAAGCTGGTGTTTGCTTGGGTGAGTCATATAGTCATAGCTTTTGTCCGTTTTCCTTTTAGATTCTGTTTTGCTGATTGATTTATGGAACTTTCTTACGTATTCCAGGCAACAATCCCTTGCTGGTTCTGGAAGTTTCAAATACTTTTTCAGTCCATTCCCTTTGATAGTGATACCCATCACTATCATTAATTTAGACAGAGCTAACTACATCCATTTGTGGGGGAATATTGTTTCACCTTTTGCTGTTGGCCTTCTAGACTCACTTTTTGGATCTATTTTTTTAAAAATTATTCTCTGCTTCACTTATTAAGACTACAAATATGTTCTCATATATACATAAATATATCCTGGTACATGTACATTTTGAATATATGCCTATATATCTGTATTTGTGTTGTAGAGTTGCCTGTGGCATTTATATCTTTAATTCCTCTGAAGTTCATCTTTGTTTATGGTGTTAGGGATCCCACATAATTTTTCTCATGCAGTGATCCGGTTTTCCCTACACTACTCACCAAGCAACCCATTGGTTTGTTTTCTATATATGAGGTGTGCGCGCACGCGCGCGCGCGCACACACACACACACACACACACACACACACACAAATGCACGCATGTCCGCTTCTGAGCCCTTTCTTACCCTTGTCCTGTTTACATGCTTCTGTCCCAGTGCCCTAATGTTTTATGGCATAGCACTGGCATATACTTGGGCAAGTCCTAACTCTGTTCTTTTTTCAAAATTGACTCAACTGTGGACTTTGCCTTTTTTCTTCCATATAAATTTTGGATATGTTCTTCTATTCCTTTAACAACTTCTGCTGTGAATAGGTTGAAGCCACTTTGTATTTTTAGATTTTGGGAGAGTTGGTGTCTTTATATACTCAGCGAGATACTTCTTTGCTTATTTAAGTCTTATGTCCCTTAGTGGTGTTAGATTTATTTCTCTGAAAATTTTTAGAGTTTTGCTACGTTGATTCCGAGGTACCTTTTTGTTGCTCTTGTGAAAGTTGTCTTTTTTGCCTCTTCATTCTCTGGTTGAATATGGCTGAAGGAGGACAGTACTGATTTTTGTAAGTAGATGTGGTTCCGGACACCCTTTTTCCTGTTCATTCTGCGGTCTATGTAGATGATCACATCGTCTGTAGGTAACAACTTTAACGCTCACGTTCACATCCTCATACCGTTGCTTCCTTTTCTTGTCTTAGCGCATCCCCGGGACCTCCAGCGCTATGCTGAGTAGCCGCAGTTCTGGGAAGGAATGTGGCTTTGTCTGTACCTCAGGTCTCCTGGTACCTGGGGATCAAGCCTGCCCTGAGACCCATCCAAGCTCCATCTTCTGCAGGCACAGGACTGGTTCTTTCGTTTCATCTTGCGGTGGAGAGGGGCTCACCGTGATCTGTCTGAGGAAATGTGGCACGGAAAAGGACCCAAGATAAAAGCCTCTGCACAGGTGGCCCTTGGCCCCTTCCTCTGTAGCCTACAGAGACTTACACACAGGCCTGGAACCCAACCTTGTGTTGGCCTTCTAGACTCGATGCTCCACGGTTATTCTGTAGTTTGTGGACCCATCACCCGCCCCGTTGCTGAGGCACTCCCACGCTGGTCGAGGAGGTGGCCAGCGCTCCTGATGATTTGGCCGGGAGTCAGAAGTCAGAGTGATATTTTTAAAATAGTTATAATTGTGAAACTGCTTTAACGAAGGGCTTTGAAGGCCTTTGTATAAACTCCTTAGTATTCAAAAGGCCTTGACAGCAGCGCTCACTTCCTTTTCCACTTTCCTTGACCTTCTCCTGAGTGGTCTTTTTCCGAACCTGCTGTGCGCCTGAAAGCTCTATTTGCTGTTTGGAATTCTCTCACCCCTCTTCGCACAGGGGAACCCTATTCATTCTTAAACGTGCAGAACAAAAGTTGTCATCTTTATGAAATCGTCTTGAGTTCATCCCACTGGTGGAACTCGTTCCTTGCCCGGTGCTTCCCAGAGCACTGCCCTGTCGGGTTTGCCTTGCAGTTTGTTATTTCACTGTTGTGTTAGATGACGACCTCCAGAAGAGCAAGTGGTGTGTTTTTTGTGTTTCTGCTTCTAATTCAATTCTGGACACATAGGTGCTCAATACACGTTTACTCATCAAGTTAAATGATAGAGACCACAAATTGTAGGAAGCAGAAGTTGTCCATAAACATGAATTCATGTTCTTGGCTGATCATGGCTCTGGTAGGATCTGTGCAGATTTACATAAGTGATGCTGTCTTCAGTAATACTCAGCAGCAGGCCTGCAGAACTGAGGGCATCCACCGTGACCTCCCCCTCACTCTCTTTATCTGATTAAGTCCTTCTAGGGCTGTGGTTACAAGTATTTAACCTGGAAATCACTGAGCAATTATTCACGATAAAATGCAGCTGCAGAGTCTAACACAGAGGTGCAACTGTAGAAGTTAACACACGGCCAGACATTCCTAAATAGTTCTAGATACACCCTTCGGTCGGTATTTTTATACGCTGCCCACAGAATGTACCTATTTACAAGGGGAATAATGACAAGAAGTGGAAATTTATTTTGAAATGCTTACCTTGATGTTTAATAGGGATGTCTATGAAACTTTCCCATAAGTAAGTGAGCCATGTTGTGGAGACACGAAAAAGTAAATACATGCACTGAAATAAAATTAGTATTTTTGTGGTTCCTTCCCTTTGAGTGATATACAGCAGTTTCCTCTGCATGTTTATTCTCTTTGCGTCCCTAGGCAGTAGGTCAAGCAGATTTTATTAGCATTTTCATAAACCTGATTGTCAGCCTCTCTGTGTCCTCATCCCTAGAAAATACCTTTCGTACTGATGCCAGCCCTGGTCATGTAACTTGCCTTGGCCAATGGAACAAGAGAAAAGGTGACAGAAGAAGAAATTTAAAAGCATTTGCATATAGGAGCTTGCCTCTCCCGCTCCTCTTTAGCACCCCAGGACTACCATGGTGAGGTCACTATGTACAGCCTGGGGTAGCTTGCTGGAAGGCAGAAGCCCATGTGGGACAGAGACAGACTGTTCCAGCTCAGTCCCCTTCAGCCAAACAGCCTACCATCTCTGGGTAGATGAGTGAGTCATCCAGCTCCAGCTGACAGGTCTACCTTGACAACCTACATGGGAAGAACTGGCCAAATGCCCATGGAATCATGAAAAATAACACAGTTCAGTGTTTTCAGCTACTGAGTTTCAGGATGGTTTGTTATGCAGCACAACCTAACTGCTACACTCCCCAAGAAAGCCCAACTGGACTAGACTCTGGGGGTCCTGGTCCCTAGGTGCATGTTCAGTTGCTGCTCTTGCTCTTCTATCCAGAGTCAGGTTGAGATATACAAAAGCTAAGGATGCTGCTTTGGATTGAGGTGTGATTTCTCAACAGAAAGCTCATGACTGTTTCCCAGTGGGTTCCACACAGTGCTGTATTCATTAAATATGCCCAGTGAGGGGGATTTCTTGTCTGAAGAGAAACTAAACCTTAGTTTTTCTCTCAAGGATAGAAGGGCAAGCTACCTTTGGTGTGTATATAACCACAATTTATACAGGGCACGGGTATTTCTAGTTACAAAGAAAGTTTTAGACCAATAAACTTTTCTAGGAGATAGAACTGAGCACACAGGAAAAGCAGGGACCATGTCTTACTCAAGTTCTGGTCTCTGTGGCCCAGACTAGAGTCTGGCAGAGCTGAAGGGCTGGTGTGCAACCTTTGGGAGCGTCACTCACACTAATGTCTGCATGAACAGTGCCCCCCTGGAGTTGTGCAGAGCATAACTTAAGTGTAAATTACGGACATCTGCCTGGACGGGACAGCTGACAGGGCATAGACAGGACTCTTGCTCGGCATATGGTGATTTTTTTGTATGTACTGGGGATTGAACCTTAGGCCTTCACACTGAGCTACAGTCCCAGCCCAGCCCCGCTCCCGCACCTTTTATTTTGAGGTAGGCTCTCACTAAGTTGCTAGGTTGCCAGGCTGGGCTTGAACTTGCATTCTGCCTCAGCCCCCTGGAGTGCTGGGATTACAGGTTTGCATCACCATACTGGCTCAGTATTTAATAATGATCAAATACATCCACATACTCACACAGTGACACATTCACACACACACACATATTGTACACATGTTCACGGTACCTAACAAAGTTTCAAATGGAAAGAAAAATAAATCAAGTTAGAACGAGTATCCCTATTAAGCGGGTTCCCAAACCACTTTACTTCTGGGGTGACAAAGGAAAATGCCTAAATAAACCAGGTTGATCAGCTGTACGCTGGAAGCTGGAAGAAGAAACATTTACCAAGTCTGGCAGGTTAAAAAAAAAAAAAAAACCGACAAAGCACAAAAGCTCACTTTGGCTAACGGTGACATCTAGTGGCCCAGAAGGTCCTCAGGACCGACCACAGGTCCCCTCGGAGGCGAGGCCCCTGCCTGCCTGAGTGGGAGACCTGCTGCCTTCCCTCTTTTCTGTCCTCTCTCTGTGCTCATCGATCCTCCCGAACCCCAGAACCACACTGTTCAGCACAGCAACCGCTACCCGCTGTGGCTACTGAAATCAAGTTCGTTTAACTGAAATAAAAAACTCAACCCCTCCTGCAGCCGGGGCAGCCGCCGCAGCTTTAGCCCCTCTGCTGCCCTCTCCTTGGACACCTCTTCCCCAAGGACAGGTCTGAGGCAGCTGCCTTCTGTCCCTCCCTGTTCACTCCTGTTTGTTGCGCTGTTTCTGTTTTCTGTATAATATTATGTAAACTCGTTAAGGTGACCTTGCCGTGGTGACCACAAAGCTATGTAATCATATCAGACAGTTTATTCAAGACAGTGATTCACAGCATCTTGTTTTCCACGCATTGGGACACATCAAAATATTTTTAAACTCAACACATCAACACATCATTTAAAACGATTACACCTCTGGCCTTTTTCTTTCTTTTTTAATCCACAGGTTTCTACCTTTTTAACTTCTCCCGAGTTAAAGTAGCCTTAAAATTAAACAGCATATCTTTTTTTAAAACTCTGAAAAATATTTTTATGCATAGAATAACTCTAAAACAATATACAGGAAACCAGGAATAGATTGGCATGTGGCCAGACTGGGATAGATGCTTAGTTTTGGTTGAATACCCTTTTGTATGTTTGAACAGGCACCAGATATGTGGCTATGTATAGGAAACTTTTAAAATTAGACTGAATTACAATTGTCTTTCAAAATTAAAAATAATACCTGGAAAATAAATCTCTAAAGCCTAAAACGTTAGGAAAATGAACTCTCAGGAAGAAGGTAACTTTTGCTTTTGTTGTTTAAGAGATGGGTTCTAACTGTGTTGCCCAGGCTGGCCTTAAATTATTTCTGGATTCAAGTGATCCTCCTGCCTCAGCCTCTGAGTAGCTGGGACTACAGGTATGTACTACCACACCTTGCAAGAAATAACATAATTTTTGAACAAGCCTGCATGGTTTTGGTGGTGGTTTATGTATGTAAATAAATAACATAATACGCTGGGCATAGGGGCGCCTGCCTGTAATCTCAGCACTCTGGAAGGCTGAGGCAGGAGAACCCCAAGTTTCAGCTGAACCTGGACAACTTACCAACTTAGTGAGAACCTTTCTCAAAATAAAAAATTAAAAAGGGCTGAGGATGTGCAAAGGTCAGTGTGAAGGCCCTGGGTTCAATTTCCAGGACTAAAAGAAAATAAAATAAGATAGGAAATGCAAAGAGATGCAGAGTCATGTTAATCTGTGACTTATGTCCAATGACAATTTGCCAAAGGACCGAAGGATCTGAATGCCCTGTCAAGTGGTCCCTCCTGACTGTTGACGGAGATTTGACTGGGGAGAGGCTCTTTCTTCAAGCCCACCTCTTTGGTGCCCCCATAAAGCAGAGACATGGGAAAATGCTAAAATCCTGATGGGTCCTCCCTCCCTGGGGGCACCCAGCTGCCTGTCTTTCAAAAAGGGCTGAGGAACAAGATAAGCGTGACTGTATCTCCTCCTCAGGCTTCCAGCTGTGCCTTCCCCAGTACCCCTTGGGCCTCGAGGAAACAAGGGGAATAAACCCTGAGCTCTTGCCTCACTGCAGGGCTCATGCAGCCCCAGAGCGCTTCAGACCTTGGGTTTATTTAGCTGTGAGAGTAAAGGCTTGTTTTCACAGGGGCGTCATCCTATGGAGCCTACACGGATATGTGCTGGCTGTCCAGCCAGTGGGGAGAAAGGAGACTGGGTCAGAGCACGGAAAGCTTGACGTGAGCCGGCACTTGCAGATGGCACTCTCGACTTACCGGCGCCAAAACCATGTAATCACACGCCCAGACCGAACGGTAGCATCTCTGTGTGGATTCATCCAAATAAAGCACTGCCTGGCCCATGCCACCCAAGGCATTTGGTTTGTGGTTCATTCCAACTGTGGATGTCCCTGGCGCCAGGCTGGCCTGGGGTAGAATCATGGTCCTCAAAGAACAAAGGCTTACACTCAGGCTCCCCGGGGATTCCGCGGAAGGCGTGCTGGTGCCCAGCTGAAAGACAGGCACGGCCCATCCCTCAGCACTGGCCGCTGTCCTTGACCCCCAAGGTGGAGTGTCCATGGCAGTTGGAATGGTCAGGGTCATCACAGCGGCAAGGACTCCTAAAACATTTCCAGGCCATAGTTGCATTTTACAGAGAGGAAAACTGAGGCTCCAAGATCTTGGGAGGTTAAGTGACCTTCTCAAGATTACGGAAGGGATCATAGCACTGGAGCCTCATGCCAGACTTGCCAACCTGGGCAGTGCTGCTTGTGCTTAACCTCCATCCCACAGCCTCAGACCCCTGCGCAGAGAGCCTGCCAGTCTGCTGGGAGGATGCGGCAAATGACAGCATTCACTCACTGGGGAGAAGCCCGAACTTGAATGGCTCCGGGAGGTCTCAGGTCTGATGTTAAAGGTCCATCTGTGCTAAAACTGAAGCTGTCTGCCACATGCAGCCGCCGGCTCTGGAAAGGTGCTGATCTAAATTAATGTTGCTGGAAATGAAAAGTACATGTCAGATTCTGAGGGTTTCATATGAAAAATGTCAACTGCCTCATTCATAATTTTATATACATCACATATGAAATATGTACTACCTGAAGGTAAACATAGCGGGTTCAATGAAATATATGATTAAGACCAGTGCTAAAAATAAAAGAAGACCAATACTATGTTTGTATGGCAGGCGACCCCTTTCCCCCTCCCCTCCCCGGAGCCTCATGCACGCACAGGTGGGCCTCCTGCTAGAGGACAGGACCAAGGGGTGCCACAGCTAGCGACTGTGAGGTGGTGGGTCTAGTCCACAGAGGCGGGTGACCTGGAAGGCTTTCTCTCCCTCGCCAGCTCTTCCCCCCCTCTCTCTTCTTCCTCAGTGCCATGAGCTGAGCAGCTTCCTCCACGCCAGGCCCTTCCACCACGCCCTGCCTGCCTTGGAGCCAGCCAACTAGGGCTAAAGCGTGAGCAGAGATAAGCCTCTTCTCCTTTCAGTTTCAAGTGTTGGGTATTTAGCTCCCGTGATGAGGAAAGTGACTCAGACAATTCACACACCTACTTCTTTTCACTTCTTATAACAAAAACAGTGATGGCTGTGCTGGTGCACGCCTGTAATCGTAGCCCTAAGGAGGCCGAGGCAGGAAGATCGCCTCGAATTCAAGGCAAGCCTCAGCTCCATAGTGAGCTCAAGACTGGCCTAAACAACATAATGAGACCCTGTCTCAAAAATAAGTAAATAAATCAATACATAAATAAAATGTGACTAGTAGAATATTTAAAATTACACATGTGGCTATTTTATCTCAACTGGACAACATGGAACTACATAATATAGAGCATGCCTTCTGCTTTGCAGTCCATCACTGCAGCAACTGCTGTGCACACACTGAAGGAAGGAAGGAGGAGAGAAAGGTCGAGGATTGGGCTCAGCAGGCCGGGTGACTGTGTCCACTCTGGGACGTTCCCCTTGGCTGGTCTTGCTTCTTGTACGTGACTCCCAGAGAAAGCATCTCACTTTCCCAAGAGTAGAGTTCAGTGTTTTCCCCATGTTGTAGTCAGGGTTTACAAGAGAAACAATTTAATACAGGACACCACATAGTTTATAGGATTATTTTATAATATTCACCCTAAAAGTCAAATGCAAAAGAGTGTGGGAAATCTGTCCATGCACGAGAGACCCGAAGAATCCAGCTGAGGCCCTGGATCCCATGCCAGTGTCCTGCATGAGTCCCATTGAAGATCCAAAGTCCATGGCAATGTCCTGTCCTCCATGAGTCCAGCTGGAGGCCTACAGCCCATGACAAGGTGGCATGTAAGTCTGTACCAAGGATCTTCACTGGGAAGGCCCAAAGGTCAGTGACGGAAGCTAGAAAGTCTGTGCCGGCTAGATGAGGGAACCCATGCCGGCCTGCTCAGGGATCTGCCCTGGAGCCAGGAAGCGACGCCCAAGGTGAGGACCGGAGCTCCCCCTAAGAGGGCTGCGGTCACCCTCAGTGACAGCGCAGGCCTGAGCTGCTCTGATGTTGAGAACAGCGGAGTTCACATCAGGAAACCCGGTGTGACAACCTCCTCCAGGAGAATCACCAGGACAACCTCTTTCCCTCCAGTTCTCTTTTTATGCTGTTGGCAACAACCCTCAGGTGGGCCTCCACGCCCAGCGCCGTGCTGATTCAGTTCAGCCGGGTGTTACAAGTCAACCATTGGTTAATCCACCACACCCCCCCCTGCAGCAACATGGATAAACCTCAAAAATCTGATACTGAGTAAGCTGCAGAGACATACAGATGATTTATGTTAATTAAAATTGTAGAACTGCAAAGCTACGTATGAAACATAGGCCTGTGTGGGAATGGTGTACAGCATCTGGGGACAGTGGTTCCCCTGAGAAGGGAGGGAGGGGAACGTGACTGGGACGGGGATTTCACTGCAACCACATTGCTCTTCCTTTAGCTAGTCAGTGGTGTACAGAGGTTTGATATTTATTTTCTCTCTTTTGTGCACAATGGAACTGTTTCATAATAAAAATAATTTAAGATGCATAATTATCCCATACTGGTTAAGCACTGAAAGAGACGATGTATATTTTTGATGTGAGAGTGTTTCACTCGCCTGATACTGCTGTTGCAAATTCCTAAGCTGTGTCCTATTCATCTCTCTTAAAAGCCCATTTCCCTTCTGCACTCTGTGCATGAGGAACGTTCAAATTGCCTTTAAGCTCTGAGACACCACTTGGTCTTTAAGTTGCACACACTGTAGCTGCATTTACACACTCACAGAGAGACAAAGAGACTCGGGGATACCATTGGTTCACTTAGGTCTGGAGAAGTCACCACCCCTACACTGAGGAACTTGGAACAAAACAACTTGTTATTTCTTGCAGTCTTGGGGGGCTGGCTTCTTCCGGTGGTCTCTACAGGGCACACGGTGCCCCTGCTCTTGTAAGGGAAATTTTTAAAAGTTTAAAACTGGCCTAGTAGTCAGACACCATATTAGGACAAAAGAAGATCATGCAGCCCACCACATAGGTGGTCTGTTAGACCCACTCAGCCTTGATTGGCTGTACCGGCTCAGTGTGACGGCACCCAGCAGCACAGCCTGTACTTCAATGTCCCCAAACATGCCTTGCTTGCTAACTTGTTTCAAGGACTTTCTGCTCAGGAACAAAGAATAACTGATGTGACTCAAAAAAAATTCACCATGCTTTTAAGGCTTTGTAGTTCCTGCTTGCAAACCTATATAAGCTAAGCCCGAAGTGGGCTCTGGGCTGATGCTCTGGGGTGATCCCCCATCAGCCCGCCGGCGTAATAAAGTTGGCTGCCTTCCTACTCCTTGGCGCAGAGCGCTGGGTACTGGGTTTGGTAACACTCTTAGCTGAGCTGGAAAACCCAGCTTGGGTAGTCAGTACTGGCTTCCTGAAGCCTTCCTATTATGGAACAAGCCAGCCCCCCAAAGGCTGAAAGACTCTGGAATAGCTCTCCAAATGAACAAAGGCAGAAGCTACAAATCCTCTTAAGGCCTAGGACCCTGAACTCCCAGGAAGTCAGTTCAGCCACATATTGGTCACAGCAAGTCACAAGGCCAACACAGGTTCAAAGGGCAGGAAAATAGACTCTACCTCTTTGGCAAGAGGGGCTATTTAAAAAAAACTATGGCCATATTTAACTACCACACACATACAGTACAACGTTCCCTTACTATTTTGAAATGCACGTCCTATATGGCAAACTCAGAAGAGAGACTTCAATTTCAACTTCCCTCCATTGACTAAAAAAGAAGAGAGAGAGAGATGAGACCAATATGCAATATACAACCATTGGTGAATTCCTACCATCCTCTCTAGTTAAGCTCTGTATTGTTTTTAATTATTTTTAAAATTATTTTTCATTCTCTTTAATGGTTTGCTCAATCTTGCATCCTTATATCTGGTTATCTGAGCAACTTTGTTGAAGATAATGATATGTAATATAATAACCACTGTTAATTCCTATCATTCTGTTTTGAAACCCTGTATCATTTTTATTGTTTTTGTGTTGTTTTGTTTTTGTCTGTTATGGTTATTTTGTTATTGTTTTTTAAATTATTATCTTTAAAATAAAAAAGATATTTTTTACTAAACTAACCCTTCCTTTATTTTATTTTTTATTTTATTTTAAAGGTAAAAGAATATAAACCCAAATAACACAAAAACAATAAGGAAAATACAAAATTACAGAGAAGATAGTAGGGAATTGACAATGGATGCTGTATTACATAATATTATCTTCACATATGTTACTCATTTATAAACCAGAATAGCGCAAGAACAATAAAGGAACTACACAAGTACAGAGAAGACAGTAGGGAATTAACAATGGATGCTGTATTACATAATGTTATCTTCGCATTTGTTACTCAGTTATAAATCCAAATAACGCAAAAAACAATAAAGGAAACACACCATTATAGAGAAGATACTGGGGAATTAACAATGGATGCTGTATTACATAATGATATCTTCGCTTTTGTTACTCAGTTATACAAATAATGGCTCCTTCGATTAAACAAACAGTTTTCTCCACCCTCATCTCCATTGTTCTCCCACCCAATCAGTCGTCTTCCCTCTGATAATAACTGTACTTTTTGGTTTATTTACTCCCTCGGGCTCTCACATTGGGAAGGCACATGGCTGCTTCAAATTATGCTGTAACAAACATGGGCACATTCAGATTACTATGGCATTAGGTGGAAAAGCACCCATTCAAAAAGACAGTGCATAGGCAGGGAACCAGACACACTATGGTCAGCACCCCACTGATAAGCCCTTGAGACCCTCAGGGGTCTGGTCAAGTCTGCGGGGTCACCCCCATGGACCGTGGGGCTCCGCCCTGATGAGGCACTCCCTGGGGCTGGGTCTAGGTCCTCAGGATTCCCGTGTGTGCTGCTGGGACCCCCCGTCCCCTCTCAGGTTGCTGAGCTCCCTGTCATGACCCCTGGTGTCCCCTCATAGGCCACCAGTGTGTCCCTGCAGGCTGCCTATGACTCTTTGGAGGCTGTCCCCACCCAGGTAGAGGACCGGGTCTGCACCCTAGTTCCAGTTCTTTACCTCCTCCCACCTCTGGATCTCCAGTGCTGCCGCTCCCAGCCCCTTACACAGTTGGGCATCGGGCACACTTACGATGCTGGCACAAGTGGCGTGAGGTCTCCCCCACTCGTTGAGGTAGTGCAGGGTGTATACTAAGTTTAGTTATTAGATCTAGGAGATAACTGGGGGAGTCTCTGGGGTCTTCTGTGTATAGTACGTTGTCATCTCTTGGACTCCAGGACTGTTGCTTTTTGTATAATTTGTCGATATGGGTTCCTACAAGGTTCATATATGCAAGCAGTATGAAGTCCCTCTTGGTGCTCATTTTAGTAGTTTAGAGTGAGCCCTGAAGCCCATGGACTCATCTGTTGCTGTCGGGAACACGCGTTGGGTGCCAGGGAGCGCCAAGACTCCAGGTGCTCACAGAGGGAGTTCAGGGTGAGCGCTGAAGCCCGGTAACTCAGCTAGTGCTTCCTGCTTGGTGTTGGAGAGAGAAGGGTGCGAGGCCATCTGTTCTACCTCCATCTGCACCTCACTCTTGCTGCTGTGCTCCAGATCCCATTTCTAACTCTTCCTTTAAATGTAGCTGCTTAAATTCTATTTAATCCTAGGCAAAATTCTTTTTTTCTTTTTTTTAACGGAAGAATAAAAGAGGAGGAATCCTGTCTGCTGGAGACATTGACGAAACCCAGGCCTAGAGACGGTGTCTCCAGCAGAGAGTACCTCGTTCCACTTCATGTTTAGCTGTGTAAACCCCAGACAGTGAGGATGTAAACTAATTTTTGGTTGACATGGAATTTTTTGTTTGGGGAAGGCAATTCAAAGAGCACAAAATAAAGCTGAGTGTAACATAAATGGGAGAAAGGGAGGCAGCTATCAGAGGCCAGCGTATGGGAGGGTGTTTGACTCTGCCTGAGCGCAGTGAGGTGTTGATTCGATGTTACTCTCACTTGCATTAAGGGAAGATGTCAGTTTTGCACCACAGATAAATGATATAGAAGAAAAAGAGGGATGGGTCGCAGGTAGAATAGGATAAAATTACATTTAGAAAGTAAGATTCCTGAGAAAAGCTCACAGCTGAAGAAAAAGACAATTATCATAATCGCAGAAGAAACTGTCCTAGAACATCTGCTGTTGGCAGAACACCACAGCGTGGGTAGAAATCTGTTTCTCAGAGTTCTGGAGGCTGAAGTCCAGCATCGAGGTGCTGGCAACTTCAGGATCCAACAAAGCCTTGGTCCCTGCTTCCAAGAGGGCGCCGTAACACCACACCCTCTGGAGGGAAGGAATGCCGTGTCCTCACAAGGTGGAAGCTAGACAGACAAAGGACAAACTCTCTTAAAAGGGCCCCTAGCCACTTTCATCACGGTGGAGCTGTTATGACCTAATCACCTCATAAAAGTGTGATTGAGTGTCTGTATGTCCAAGAATAAAGAAAAAAGGCAAGGAAAGGCCTGAGACTTCATCTTCCTGGACAAACAGCCCAAATGGGCCTGTTGATAGTGAGTCCATGGGGCATGCTGGGGTGAGGTGCTTAGGAGCCTGTGGCTGCTCTGGAGTCCCAGTCCACCCTTTGCCAGCTCTTCGACCTTGGGTAAGTCACGTGGTGTCTCTGAGCTGCAAGTTTCTGTCTGCATCGTGGGGGCTGAGTTGATGTGCCGAATGCCTGGTGTGCAACAGGGGCTCAGTACCTCAACCCCATTCAGTGCTAAGTTCTCACCATCCTCTCTGGGAGCCCTCAGCTCATGTCATGGAATCTCAGTTCCTGTCTTCTCACCAGACCGGACATTTACACCTATGAAAACATAGCCCCTGACTTTGGGGCTGCCAGTAGAGGTGGGAAACAGTTTTTCTGGTGCCCTGGATCCAGTTGACCCAGAGCAGAAAACATCAGCATGGCTCCCACGGTTAACTATCTTGTGTGTTAAGAGGTAAAGGAAAAGAAGGCCCAAGACTCTCAGTCAATTTCCATAAACTGCAGATGCAAAATGCTAGTGTTCATAAGGTGGATTTTCCTTCCCAAGAAGCCTTTAGAGATCATGTCTGTTTATCTGAGTGCTCTTTGCCAGGAGACAGAAAAGATCTGTTGAATTTTATTTTTAAGCATAACGTCAGCAATTGCTGAGTGTTTACTATGTTCCAGGCAATTACAAGTGCTCAGGTGAGATGAAGGAAAACAAAGTTTTTGCTCTTAAAGAGTTCATGATCCAAAAGAGGCTAAAACTAGCACAGAAATAATTACATTCAAGGCATAACGTTGTAAGGTTTGCAGAGCAGGTTGGAACGAGGTGGATCTGGGGTTTCAAAGGAAAGGTGGTACAGCAGTGCCTCGGTTCACCAATGCTTCTGTCTGTGCACAGCTCAGTTCACTAACAGAAGTGTTAGGTAAAATTTTGCTTCCGCTCCTGAGCTCGTATTGGGTGATGAACTCAACGATGGCCATCTTCCCTGGAATCGTGAATGAATTAAGTTTGTGAACTGAGGTATCACTGCACTGTTACCAGGATTGGGGGTGCCAGACTCTCCTTCTGGAGATGGTTACTAGGTACTTTCTCTCCGGAGCAAAAAATTGGTCAAGACACTCACAGTCAAAACATTTGGTAGGAAAAGAATCAGGCCCTGCGGCCAAGTTTGGGCCAAGTGAAAGTGGGAAAAGATGTGCATTTTACAGTATGAGAAGGGCCACCATGCTAGACAGAACACAGGGGCAAAAACAATCTATGTTGTCCTTTGTGGTACCACCCATTCATCAGGCTGAGGTCAGGTCTAAGCTGTCCCATGAAAAGCTGCTCGAGTTCTTGTGAGATGTCCCCATGTAGGGCTTTGGGAACTGTTCTGCACCCCTGTACTGGGATTTTGTAATTAGCAGGTGCCTACTTCCCCAGCCAGCTTTGCCATGCCCTAATCTCCTGTCTTGGTGCTCATTCTAGATTTTGTATTACATAGGCAACATGCTCATAAAAACAACATCCTAGTAAGTAGTGGTTTTCCTTTCTCTATGTTTACTTACACATCTTTATCAATACATTTATGTACTGCTATAGTAGAGTCACAATAAATTTTGTGCTTTCCTAAGCATTATCTTGCAAACATGTCCTTTCTCCAAATAGTTTTCATTATTGTAATTTCCATCTGTTGGTGAGGTAATTTCCTTTTTCTTTTCTTTTTTTTTTTTTTTCTTGCCTGTTTTGAGACAAGGTCTCGCTATGTAGTTCAGGCTGGCTTTGAGCTCACTTTGTAGCCCAGGCTGGTCTCGAACTTGCAACAATCCTCTTGCCTCAGCCTCCTGAGTGCTGGGATTATAGGCATGCGCCACCACACCCAGCTGGTAATTTCTTTTAGAGTTTCATGTTATGGGGTGAGTAAATTATTTTCAGTCTTTTCCCAGTTAAAAATTATGATGTAAAGTTTATCTTTAGGCAGATAGCCCTTTTTCTTCTTTAGGTAGAACTATTTTGTTTAACTCAGCTCTGTAAACTAGGACTGAGGAGGGGAGTCAAATGGCATGAACATTTCTATGTCTTTGGAAATGTATTACTCCACTGTTTTGCAGAAAGGCTGGGTCCGAGGAGTAGGCAGTGTTCTCCACTCAGAACCGACAGGATGCACAGCGGTATACAAGGAGAGGTTTGTGATGAGGGATTGGCTGCTCTGGAGACTGAGAAGCACCACCATCTTCCATCTGCAAGCTGGAGGCCCTGGAAGGCTAGTGGGATAGTTCCAGTCCGTGTCTAGAGTGCAGGGAACCATGAGTTCAGCTGGACAAGAGATGATGTCCCTGCTAAGCAGAGATCAAATCCACCCTTTTCCGTCTTTTCCATTTGGACCCTCAGCAGACTGGATGGGGCCCACCTGCAGTGGTGCGGAGGGTCTTTGCTGAGTCCTAAATTCACATGCTAACCTATTCTAGGAACACCCTCACAGCACCAGAAGTAATAAATATCTTCCCAGCTATCTTGGTATCCCCTGGCCCAGGCAAGCTGACACTTGAAGTGGACCATCTCAGCCCCTTTACAGTCTCACCAGCAACACATGCGCCTGTCTTAGCTAAACAGCACCCACCTCAGGTGGGTTGCTTTCGGTTTCACTTTAACTTGCTGTAACTTCATTCACAGCTCTTTGAGAACTATTTTCCCGTGACTTCCGGGTGTGTCTCTCCCATGATTTGCTGTTCACACAGGCGAGCAGGATTCCCACTGGGAGCGAGCCAGCGAGCCAGCACTGGGGAGTGGTGTGCAGGAAGTGGCCTAGTCAGCCAGAGAGGGTGCAAAGTGGAGCGTGTTAAGGAGCACACAGACTTCTTTTCTGACTGAGACCTAGGGTAGACAGGGAGGATTAGTGCAGGTTGTGTGACTGGAAAGAAAAATGGGTGCCACTGGGTGGAAAGCTCTGTTTTTGGTCCTGCAGAGATTTTTAGTTTAATGTGTGTAATAGTCCTCAGAGGAACACACAGTAGAGTGGCCTGTGTGTCCGTTTTAGTGCTGATGACTCGAGGAAAACAGCACTCAGGAAGGGCCAGCTCCCCGGCCCCGTTACCTCTAGCCAGCGCTGCTTTGCTTCTTTTTTGTAGTTTTCTTTTTTCTTTTTGAGACAGGGTCTCGCTCTGCAGTTCAGGCTGACCTTAAGCTCACTTTGTAGCCCAGGCTGGTCTTGAACTCGCAATGATCCTCCTGCCTCAGCCTCCCGAGTGCTGGGATTACAGGGCTGTGCCACCACGCCTGGCTCTGCTCCCCTTGCTGGAGCCTGTTGATTCCCAGGGCTCCTGCCCCACCCGGCTCCTTGCCCGCCCAGCTTCTGCCTCACTGGCTCCTGCCCTTTGCTCCTGAACCCCTGGCCCATTCTCAGATCCCACCCAACACTTGTTCTCAGGCATGGCTCTGTGAACTGACTGTCAGCCGGGCCCAGCCCACGGCCCTACATGGCTTCAGGGCCTTGGATGCCGCTGCTACACTCTTCTTGGCTCCATCCCGGCACTGCAGGGATGTGTTCGCTTTGTCTCCCAGCAGGGTTAAGAAATGCAGGTGTTGGGAAGGAGGCATCCTGTGTCTTCCCTCCTCTATTAGAAAAAGGAGGACAACCTGATACAGAACCCTAGAGGAGAGGGGTATGATGGCCTTTGAGAAAACGCATCCACTTGGCTGAGGGGCTGGCCAGCACTGATGGGCCTTCCGGAGAATCACTTTTCTTCCAGAATTTCCTGCCCAGAGCCCCATGTGCTGGTGAAAGAGGCAAAAGAAAACACATGGCCCTTCCCTTCCCCACGATGAAGATGTTGCACATTTAGGTTTAAGCTCTCAGAGGCGCCCAAGCAGGGCCGCTCGGTCCAGCCACACTGGCAGACCAGAGATCCCTTTCAGACACCTGTGGCTCAAGCCACAAGTCTCCTGAGGTCCACCCATGTGCGGAACACCAGTTCCTCGGGGGCAGGCCAGTCCCAGCTTGGCGCACACACACAGAAGCTTCTCCATTAGCAGGGTGCAGTGGAAAGGGCCGCACCCAGGGGCTTAAGGGTGGGGATGTGGGGCTGGCCACTTCGTTTCCCTATAGGCACCTGCTGTGGCTTCTGCCCTTGTTAGAGGTCTTGCAGAGGGTGGTATGGCTGGCTCCCAGCGGCCACTGATGAGCTACTTCCCGAGAACACAGTGCCCTGCCCAACCCGCAAAGCCAGTGGCATTCTTCCCAAATGGCAGTTGGGGAAACACGGGGGGCTCCGTCTCTGGGCGCTCTGTCTCCATGGCGGGATGATGTGAAATCATGTCTGTGGCAGCCCTGTGTAAACAGCAAAGAGCCCCACAAGTGCAACGGGTGATGACTGACTTCTGCGTGGCCACATCCCTCACAACGCCTTTGGCATAGAAGGGCTGTCCGCAGGTAGTGTTTTGATATGTAGACAGATTGCCGGGCTGGTCAGCGTGGCTTTTCAGCCTTTCCTTGCTTTTCAGACAGGTGGGATTAAAGCACATGCTCATCAGACTGGAGAGAGGCCCCAGCGGGGGTCTGGCATGGGCTGTGACAGTGATGTCATTCAGAGCCTCAGCTCATCCTCCCATTTACCTGGTGCACATGCCTAGAAGGGAATTTTGGTGGCTGCAAAAAGCAGACAAACAGTTGCTTTTGATTCTGGAAAGTTTGCTAGTTTGCTCGCCTGTTGGGGGAGAGCAATTATTCTCTTGTCTACACGTCACATTAAAAACATCTTAGTTTCTATTTTTTATTAACTGTATCACACCAGACAGTGCAGGACAAATGAAACGAAAAGAAGGCTTTGAACGTTATTTCAGGGGCCAGCTGGAGGGAAATAGGAGGAGAGCAATGCACTGAGAGTTAATGCACTGGGTCTGGTGTGCATTTTCACTCCAGCCTCCCAGTAACACAGGGGAGAACAAATATTTGGTTGTTAGAGTATCAAGATTTTTATCTGAGTTTTAAAATAAAAATAAGGTTTATGGCCCAATTTATCAATGCAATAATTTTTTTTTTTAGTACTGAGGATTGAACTCAGGGCCTTTGCACTGCATTTCATCTGAGCCCTGTTTTACTTTTTATTTCACGATAGGCCCTTGCTCAGTCACTAAGTTGCCCAGGTTGGGCTTGAATTTGCAATCTTCCCACCTCACTGTCCCAGAGCACTGGGGTTATAGGCGTGTGCCACTGCGTCGGGCTCAGTGCAACAGTTGTGAGGACACTCCTTTCCCCACCAAAACAGGAATTCTGGCAAATGTGTTGATTTTGAGTCTTGTATTTTCTCTGCTATTTCTCACCCGCTTTTCCTTCGGCAGCCCCACCTCCAGCGCTGTGGGGCTGAGCTGAGGGTTTACACGGGAACACTGGGCCGCAGCTGAGGCTGCTTCTCTTGAAGTTCTGTTCCCTACTGCTGAGGGCCTCGTGCTCACGGGTATCAACAGCCCCACCCAAGTCATCTGAGTCCACCTGTCACCTCTTGGGAACCCTAGTGTACACTCTGGGGAGGATGCATTTCGGGAAGAGCTCAGCAAACCCCCCTCGAGAGGGTCACATTAACGAAGAATTCCAGGTCACAGAGCCTGACCTGTCCTTGGCTCCCCATTCTCACTCCATGGGGAGGGGCCTGGCCAGGGGAGGCCGGGCCAGCGGGTACAGGACGAGGGTGCGTCAACTCCCCCGACCTGAAGGTGGTGACATTTTCTACCTCGCGCCACCTGCCCGCACCTACCCATATCAGTGGGGAGCCACAGGCAGGTGCTTTGGCCATGCTGGGCCCACGTAGGCGCATCCTGGACCCAGCGAAGGACCTCAAGGTGGGAGTCAGAGGGCCTCCGTGCCTGCTCCTCCTAGAAAGTCTTCCTCGGATACTAGAACCTTGTCTGCTCTCTGTTTTAAGGAAAAATAGCCCCTAAGACTGCAATGCCTTGGTTTTCCCCAAGGTAGCATTCCATTAGAAGATCTCCAAGCAGCTCAGAGCACTTTTACAATGAGACAAATGAGGAACAAGAGGCTGTCTGAGTTCAGGGGTTGGGGAGAGGCACAAACGACATTAAAGCCAGATGTCCCTGTTGTCAGGCCTCCTCTGACAACGAAGCCTCCCTCCCCGGGAAAGGCCGACCTTGCCCTGTGTAGGTGCCTGGCAAGCGCTGGGTCTGGGACACCTAAAACCAGGCTGAGCAAATCACATCTTGGGTTTATAACAGCCTGGATTTCTAAGAACAAAGGAACCTTTACATTCTCAGGAGAACCAGTGTACAGACGTGGCAGGAAGCTAGAGTTTTCCAAACTGAGCAACCTCAAACTGAGCAGTTTCCAATTAGGGAGCCAAAACTGCCGGTGGGAAAGTGAGGATGGGATTTGAAAGCAAGGATAGCAACTCAATTAGACTGGCCACAGGCGTCACGCTTGATGCAAGGTACGCACTTTCTGAGACATCAGCGCGTGCCTGCTATACACGAGGGAAGTTATTAATTCAGCAGTTCTCAATGTTTGCTACTAGAGAGCCCCTTATGACAGATCCCAGGGACCCTGCACCCAGGAGCCAGGGCCACTGAGAATGTGCACAATTTCTTCCAATTTTTTTTTGTTTCTTAAGACAGGGTCTCACTATGTAGTGTAGGCTGGCCTTGAACTCACTTTGTAGCCCAAGCTGGCTGCAAACTCAAAGCAAGCCTCCTTTTCTTCCCCGCTTCCGTACTGGGAATTGAACTCGGTACTGTGCGCTTGCCAGGCAGGTGCTTGTGCTGCTGAGCTGCATCCCTGGCCCAAAGCAATCCTCCTGTTTTGGCCTCCCAAGTGCTGAGATTACAGCCACTACACCTGGCCCAAGTTTTGGTGTCTTGTTTTCAAAATGAATGCAATTGTGCATTCACTTCCCTTATGATTCTTGTTTGTTTAGGAAGCCTCTAAGGCTGGGAGGCCATTCAGATCATTAGAGGTGAGGCACGTTGGATGTTAGTCATTTTATAAAGAAAAGCCTGAAGCAGGGAAGTGATCGGAAGTTAGGTGCTTCTGATCAGATACTGTGACTGAGATGGCTGGTGTCTGAGGTACATGTTTCTGTTTTTGAGCTGGAACTCTCTTGTGTTTACCTGGAGCCTCCCTCAGCTGGGTCTGCAAAGTGCCTGGAACCGGGGGGCCCAGTCTAGCTCTGTGAGGAAAAGGACCGGCGCAGCAGCGTGGAGAAGGGACCCCAGCGGCCAGCAGTGCCTAGAGGATAGGAGCCGGCCATCCCCTGGCAAACAAGTGACACATCATAAAAACAGGAGTCCTGGAGAGGGTGCCAGAGTGACTGGAGCCGGTAGCATGGAGCCGATTGTTATACTTTGGATCTGCAAGGTCTCCCAAAGCCCCATGGGCTGAACACTCGGTCACCAGCCCAAGACGCTATCGGAAAGTGGTGAGACCTTTAGTAAGTAGGGTTAGCAGGAGGAAGTGAGGTCATGGGGGCGTGGCCGGGGGCGTGGCCGGGGCAGATTCAGGGACCTCCCTGCCACTTCCTCTTCGCCCGCCCAGGGCTTTCAAGTAACAGTGCTAAGCAGCCCTATATTGAAACCTCTGAAATCACGAGCCAGATTAACCCTTTCCTTCTTGTAAGTTGTCTGTCCCAGGTGCTGAATGTTATAGTAATGGGAAGTTGTCTGACTCGTGTCAAGGTTACCATCACAGAGTCGGGCATGATGGTGCACGCCTGTAATCCTAGCACTCAGGGGGCTGAGGCAGGAGGATCACTGCAAGTACGAGGCCAGCCTGGGCTACAAAGTGAGTTCAAGGCCAGCCTGAACCATATGGTGGAACCCTGTCTCAAAAAGACAAACAAACAAATCCCTGCCATCAGTATTTATGGCGCCTTTATGCAAACTATCCAAAAAAGGGGGTCCCTCTGACCAATGAATTACAAAGGCACCCTTTCTCGAGGATGTACCCGTTAAGAGGCCCATGTCCATTGCCACTTGTCCCTAGCTTTTGGCA
This sequence comes from Dinomys branickii, assembly GCA_004027595.1. NCBI lineage: Eukaryota > Metazoa > Chordata > Mammalia > Rodentia > Dinomyidae > Dinomys > Dinomys branickii. Next base: position 182,725 of record PVLD010000835.1, read on the forward strand.
TTACACAACCTGTACTTAAAGAACAGCACTGTTTGGATGTGAAGGGAAAGCGGTCCTTAAAAGTGGAGACCTTGTAAACACTTGGGTTACAAAAATAACATTTCCCACCAATCTTCTATTAAAGATGGTGCTGCAGACGAGGAGTCAGCAAGCTACAGCCAGCAGACTAAACCCAGCTTAGCACCTGGCTTGGTAAATAAAGTTTTACTGGAATGCAGCCATGCTCGTTTACTTTGATATTGTCGCAGCTGCTGTCACACAGAGCTGAACCAGCGCAACAGAAGCCATTTAGTCTGCAAAGCCTAAGGCCTTGGTGAGTGTGGAAGAGTGTGTGTGTGTTGTGTGCCAAAGCTAGTGTCACATCATGAGCCAGGAAGAGATAGACCAAGAGACCAGGTCCCCACCAGCCCTGTTAGAAGACACACTCTGGAGGACCTAAGAACCTCCCACTATCCTGCACCTCTTAAAGGTTCACAGTGCCTCCCTGGGGCCAGGCCTTTATATATAGACCTTTGGGAACATTTATTCAAACCATAGCAGTGGCCCGTGCTCAGGCCCCAAGAAAGACAAGCAGAATGCACAGGGCCTTGGGTGGACCTCGTCCGATGGCAGATAACAGAGGTAAAATGAAAAAAAAAAGAAAGAAAGAAAAAACAGAAAACACATAGCAGATGTAGACTTAAAATCAACCCCATTAGTAATCACAATAAATGTAAAGGGCTAAATATTCAAATTAAACAGAGAATGCCATATTTACATTTTAAAAATCAAGATTCAACTATTCGTTGTCTACAAGAAATCCACTTTAAAAACACAAGTAAAAGGGGAGGATAAAAAAGATGTGCACAGCTACCACTAGTCAAGACAACACTAAAGGGGTTATATTAACACCAGACAGAGTAGATTTTATTTTCCGGGACCGGGGATCAAACTCAGGGCCGTAGTGCTTAGCGGCAAGCACTTAACCCACTGAGCTGTACCTCCAGCCCCAGAGTAGATTTTAGAACAAAGAATATTACTAGATGTTGTAGTCAGGGTATACAAGGACAAAGATTAAATACAGGACATGTAATTTATAGGATTATTTTATAATATTCACCCAAAGAGCCAAATACAAGAGAGTGTTTGACTGGAGCACTGGAGCCAGGAAGCGATGCTCAAGGTAAGGACCACAGCTTCCCTTGAAAGAAGCGCAGCCATCCTCAGCAACAGTGAGGATCCAAGCTCCTCTGACAATGAGAACAGCTGAGTTCATATCAGGACAACCAGCACAACAAGCTTCTTCAGGAGAATCAACAGCACACCATCTTCCCCTCCAGTTCTCCCTTACAGGCTGTTGGCAACAACGCTGAGGTGGCCCCTCCACGCCCAGAGCCACACTGATTCAGTTCAGCTGGGTGTTACAAGTTGACCATTAGTTCACCCACCACACTGGGGATAAAAAAAGTAATTTTATGACAGAGGGGTGGATTCATCCAAATGACATAACTGTCATCATCTTTCTACCTCGTAACAGAGCTTCAGCATATATGAAACAAAACTGATAGAAGTTCATGGAGTTTTAGGCAAACGCATAATTACTGTCTGAGATTTTGAAATCTTTCTCTCAAGAAATGATAGAACAATAAGACAATCAGACAAGGGGCTTGGTTCATTTGGAGCAGAAGATACAGGAATGGTAAGTAGCAATGAGTTAACTATCTTGGAGGCTCAGATAATGAGCCACACTGCAAAGCAGAAATGAAGCCAGCAATTCTAGGGGCCCAGAGAAAGGAAGTGTTTAGGAAACACAGAACTCGCCTATAACTAATCACAATCAGGTCAAAAGATTTCCGGCGTCCACAGTCTCAGTCAGTCTTTTTATTTTTGTACAAACAACCTACAAATTTTTGCCACAGTAGTATTGTTGCTCTGTAGCCGCACGAAACTAATCTGGGCAGAAGAAACCTTTGGATCGCTTCTCGGCCTTTTGGCTAAGATCAAGTGCAGAAGAAACCTTTGGGTTTTATGGAGCAAAGCTGAAACAGTGGAATCTATGGAGACTGTTGCTTTGTTGAACTACTGCAGTGACTGCTTTGGAGTTTGTAGTATACATCTTCAGCTTACTGTTGTTTACCTTCGCGTGATCGACTGCTTCACATATGATAATTTTACAACATTAGACTTATTTCTCCCCTCATGGCCATTGTGCTATGGTTGTCATCTTTTACTTCCACATAATGGCGCTGATAAAATTTTTGCTTTAAACAGTCAGTTATCTTCGAAAGATATTTAGCTGAGAATTATTTCAGTTATCTAATGGCATTCTGGTACCCTGTATTCTTTTGTGGGTCCAGGTTCCCATCATGTTTCATTCTCTTTCTGCCTCTAAGACTTCCAATAACATTTCTTGCAAAGTAGGTCTGCTGCTGGGAGTGTCTTTTAGTTTGTATATCTGAAAAATATTTCAGTTTCATTTTGGTTGTAGAATTCTAGCTTCACAAGGTTTTGCTTTCATTTTTAGAACATTAAAAATGTCATTCCATTGTCTTCTAGCTTCCTTTGCTTCCAAAAGGGATATCTTGTCTTTTTTTTTTAAGACAAAGTCTCACCATGTAGCCCAGGCTGGCCTCAAACTCGTGATGATCCTCCTGCCTCAGCCTCCCAAGTGCTGGGATTGTAGGCATGCGCCACCACGCCCAGCCTGTCATTCTTATCTGTTTCTCTGTGTATGTATTTCTTTCTCAACTGGTTTTTCTTTTCTCTTTATTACTGCCATTCAGCAATTTGATTGTGAGGTGGTTGGTGTTGCTGTTACGCTTCTGTGCTTGAGGTTGAATCTAGTTGTTCCTAAATTCAGAATATTCTTGTGTATAATTTCCCATATTATTCTTACACCCCTGTCCTGGGGACTTCAGTCTTTAACTTCACCTGTATTAGGCCACTTGAAGTTACCCCACATGTTCCTGATGCCCTGTTCATTTGTTTGTTTGTTTGTTTTTAGTCTTTTTACCTAAGTTTCACTTTGAATAGTTTCTGTTGCTATGTCTTCTAATTTGTTACCTTTTTTCTGCAATATATAATTTGTTATTAATATTATGTAGTGCATTTTTTTCATTTCAGATATTGTAGTCTTCATCTCAGTTCAGTTTGGGTTTATTTTATATCTCCCGTACCTTTGTCATGTTTGGTCTTCCCCCTGGCTTCTGAAAATATGGAGTATGTCCCAATTTTTAAAATACGTTTTTGTATAAACTGGGTGTGGTGGCACATGCCTGTAATCCTAGCGCTCAGGAGGCTGAGGCAGCAATGCCATGAGCTTGAGGCCAGTCTAGACTACACAGTGAGTTCAAGGCCAGCCTGAACTACATAGCAAGACTCTATCTCAAAGTAACCAAATACGATTGGGAGTGGTGGCACACGCCTATAATTCTAGCACTCAGAGGCTGAGGCAGGAGGATCACTCTGATTTCAAGGCCAGCCTAAGCAACATACTGAGTTCAAGGGCAGCCAAAACTATATGGCAAGACCCTGTCTCAAAATAAATAAATAAGTTGTATATAAACTTTATCATCTCTAAAATTTTAAAGCCAATGTTGACTAAATGATTTTTCTCCTCATTCTTGACTGTATTTTGCTTCTTTGAATGTCTCCTGTGCTTTTTTTTTTTCCTTTTTTTTTGAAACAGGGTGTCCCTATGTAGTTTAGGCAGACCTTGAACTCACTATGTAGCCCAGGCTGGCCTCGAACTTGCTGCAATCCTCCTGCCTCAGCCTCTCTGGGTGCTATGATTGCAGACGTGCACCACCACCCTCAGGTGGTTATTTTTGTTTAGAGACCAGATAAAGTCAATTTTACTTTGTTGGATGTCAGATATTTTTGTACTCCCATTTTGCAACCGAATTGTGTTCCTGTGAGTAGGTTATTAAATGAATCAGTTGCTAAATGAGGAATTTTATATGATGTAGTATATACATTACAATGCTCAGAACAAAGCAACAAAGGAAACTCCAGTTTGATGACTTTGCTTTTCTTTGCATAATTCTTAAGTGCAATACAGTAATAGATAACAGAACATAAAACTATAGTACTGTACAGTGTAATCAATAAAAATCACTGTACTATATAAACAAGGTCTACTGTATAAAAAAAGACATTGAGGCTCCATAAACAAGATGTACAGAACTGTATAGAAAAAAGAGACGGGTCACAAGTCCGAGCAGCAGGTCTAAGTCCAGCCATAAGTCTGGTCATTGAACAGGCAGGTTAGGATCAAGGATATAGCTCAATGGCCCAAGTCCCCATCTCGCAAGCACAAGGTTCTGAGTGCAATTCCCAGTACCAAAAGGTAGGTTCTTAAACAAGGGACACCAGTACTGGACATCATATTACCAAAATAGTTCAATGACAATGATTTGTTTTTCTTAAGGGCACATACTTTCCAATAACCTTTGGAATAAAATACAGCAGCCACCGACAAGTCATCACTTCACCTGGGTTCGGGCAATATTGATCTCTCACCCGTCAGAAAAGGCAGGGCTGAAAATTATTCAGAAAACCCAGGTTATCTTATGATGTAGCAATGACATAGAAAGTGTCCAGCAATAACGATTGCAAAACAGATGCAATGTAGATATGATCTATAGAAAATCAGTAGCGCGTCTGTTCCTGGATTTCCTCACATACCCTTCCCTGGCGTCTTGGCAGCTTCCGTGACACCCTCAAGGCTGCATTGATGACATAGTTGATTTTGGTGGAAGCTGTGTTTTGAACATGCAATTTTGGCACAAAATTGGGTCTCAATATATAGCTCAGGCTGGCCTTAAACTTGCAGTGATCCTCCTGCCTCCCCCTCCCAAGTGCTGGAATTATAGACATGTACCACCACACCCAGCTAATTTTGGCTCATTAATGAAGGAGCTTCTGCAGGTCATTGCAAGGGATCAATGAAACTAAAATACCACAAGATATCACAGAACCATGAACCTGCCTGACTGTAAAAATCACTGGAAATGCCAGATATCCTTGACAGTGAGACAGGCATTAATGGAACCACTGCTCCGTCTGCCTCTTCAGCAAATACCTTGGAGGACAGAACGACATATAAAATATGTAGGAAAGGGGGGCTGGGGATATAGCTCAGTGGAATAAGCGCCTGCCTAGCAAGCGCAGGGTCCTGAGTTCGATCCCCAGTACCGCAAAAAAAAAAAAAAATGTAGGAAAGGAGCTTCCCAGCCAGGAGTGTAAAACAAAAACTAAACACATAAAAATAAAACAACCACAGAGCCAAGAATGACAATAATAATTAATTGTTCAATTGTTTCCTGTGCTTTGAAAGTGTACATACAGCCCTTGAGGAAACACGTGCACGCCTATGATGAGACATTTCTGCATATCAAAAAGTTTCCAAGGAAAAACACTTCTAAAGAGTTTGTTTATGTCTAAGAATTTATTTAACTCCAAGTGAATCAGTTTTATTATAGTAGATACAGTAGTCCTTAGGAGGGAGCCCACTGGGCTAGGGATATAGCTGAGTGGCACAAGTGTCTGCCTGGCAAGCACAAGATCCTGAGTTCAAGTTCCAGTACCAAAAAAAAAAAAAAAAAAAAGGACAAGAAATGAGCCCAGCAAAAAGAGCACAACTGTTCTCCCTGTACCATACGTGATCAACAAGTCTCATAAGCCCAGGCTCTAGCTAGGTGTGATGGTGCACACCTGTAATCCAGCACTCGGGAGGCTGAGGCAGGAGGATCATTGCAAGTTTGAAGCCAGCCTGGGCTACAAAGTGAGCTCAAGGCCAGCCTGAACTGCATAGTGAGGCCCTGCCTTAAAAAGACAAAAGAAAAAAAAAAAAGAAAGAAAGAATAAGACTGGCCCCAAATCACTCCCTTCTGCCCTTCCGCATCAAAATGGGCAAACCACATATATTTTGGATATTGAGGCAAAGAAAGCAACCTCATCTCTAAAAAAAGTCAAGCAGCTTGTTTTTCCTCAGTATCAGGTATTATAGAAATAATACATATTTTGAAGACATCTGTCTTTTCATCAATTCCGTGTTTATTTGCACAACATGCATAGTGTATGTTCTTAAAATACAACAGGCTACAGACATTCTTTACTTCATGACCAAGTCATGATCTTGCAACTAGGTCCTTAACTGAATTGGTCATTTAGTGAGAAGCTGGATATAGTATGCATGTTACAGTATTAAGAACAAAGAAATGGTCAAAGGAAACCCCAACTTGATGACTTGCTGGTACTTACATGACTCTAACGTGATGCCATAATGGATAAGTGGACGGAAAACTCTGGCACTGTTCTGTGCAGCACAATCAGCAAAAATGAAACAAGGTGACTGTACAAAAAAAGACACTGAGGATCTGTTGGTGAGATGTACAGAACCATATAAGAAAAGGGTCATAAGTCCAAACAGCCTGCCTTGGTCGTAAATCCAAACAGCGTTAAACAGGTGAGTTGCTAAACGAGGAATATACGTACTCTTCTAAATATTCCTGGTCTAGGATGCAGCTAAATTAGGTGAAAAGAGTTTGATCATTTCAAATCCGGTTTTAAAATTTTATTAGGCCAGATCAAAGCTACATTTAAATGAGGATTAATTTTTCCCCTGCTACCAACAAACACAAGAGGCTCTCAGCCATAAAGAAGGGTAAGCTCAAAACTTTTATAGGTAAATGGATGCAACCTGAGGCCATACTAAAAGTGAAATAAACCAGCCTCATACGTGTAAACATCGGATTGTCTCCCTGGTGTGAGAAACTGAAAGAGTACATAAGGTCTAAAATGCACCATAGGTATTGTGAAATGGGAAGGTATTGTTCAAAAGGAGAAAGGAGCTAGGACGGGGGAAAGGGGAGTGTAGGGGAAAGGGAAAAATGCAAGGCAGTTGTACTATCAGTGTCTCTTAGATCATCAGAAAGGAAGGTTTGTGCTAATATCCACTGGAGAGACTTTGATGCCCATATCTTGTACCCTGAGCAATTACCTTCAAGGTAACAACATGTAATGTATTAACTATCATTATTCTCCTATTATTTTGTTATGAAATCTTGTTTTATCTTCTGTCCATAAACCTCTCCCCAAACAAAGCAAAAAACACAAGCAGCTCCCTTTGATGCCCCCTTAATTAGGGTGTTTTCCACACTGGCTGTTGGGAACAGGCCTTATTCTGGACTGTTGTATGCTCTGAATACAAGACCCTCAAATCCTTTTCAGTGATTCTTTCTCTGGTGTTGAGCAGATTTCTCACACACACACACAGCCTGGTCAATAGGTAGATGAATATGCAGGGGTGCCTGGCAAAGCCTCGGAGTTCTTTGTGTGTGCGGCCCTCTCCTCTCCGTTGCTCTCCCCCGTGACTTCCCTGCCGGGACCCTTACTCCGTTCCCTCAGAGATGGGCAGTTCTGCCAGGCTCCTTCATTTGGTTCTCCTGTCCTTTGCTGTCATTGTTTCAAATATGTCGTCCAGCTTGTTAGTTGCCTTGTGCGAGAAGGGAAATCCAATCCTTACGACTCCATCCTGCCTGGGAGTAGAAGTCCTTTAAACTAGTGAATGTCCTTTTGCAGTCATGAGAATGAGCAGAAGACTTTCCCATGTGTCTGATCCATGACTGTAAATCCTCAAAGCAGCCAAGCAGATCTAACCCCTTGCAAACTGAAGTACTGGATCGCCTAGCTGGGCAATTTTTAGAGGCAAATGTTACAGCACCTCTAGGTTGACAACCAAATATTGTGTCTGAGACTACAGCCAAAAACAAGAAGTGAAAAGCTAGCTGACATCTAAGAAGAAAGAATTTTACCTTTATAAGATAACTCTGGTCTATATTTTCCCCATGATTTACTACCTCAGAAATTCACCAGTCACCACTGGTGAACTCCTAGGCTCCTAGTAGCACAAAATCCTGTGCCCTGCCATGCGCTAATGGTTTATCACATAGACCATTTCCTTCCGCTGGGCTGTTTCTTTTCACCCTATCCTACTTGCAGTGGTCAAAGAAAATCGTGGATTGTTTACCTTGATGTTCTAATGGCCCCTAACCAGGTTCATTCTTTAGAGCCCGGTACTGAGAGTGTGGTCCATGGAACACTAGCTGCAGCATCTGAAAGCTTAGAAAATGCAGAATTTCAGATCCCACTCTAGACATACCAGGCCATAACCAGCAGTGTAATCCTGGATCCCAGGGATTTGTGTGTACATTGAAGTTTGAGAACTGTGCTCGAAAGGCAGGATTCTGAGGATGACTATGAGGCTTCAATGTGAGACTGTGTCCCAAGCGTATCTGTACTCTCAGTCTTGAGTTCAGCGCTACAGGGCTTTGGCCAAACCACTGGCTTTGAAAAACCAACTTGGTTGTATTAATGGACAAAGAGCAGGGAAGACCTAGAAAGCACTGTAGGGAACTCTGAAATTCCTGCATCAGAGCTGGCTACTGCTAATCAGTGCAAACCTTGGAACATCACTTCATTAGCACTTCAGTAGGACTGACTTTCTTGGCAAATGACCTGAAAGCATGTGTTGAGCGAAGAGAAACCTAGGGTCTCTTGGTGAGTCTTCCCCAGAAATTCTCTGAGGATATCTTGGTCTATTTTCTACTGGACTGTTTTCTTGAGGCTGATGACACAAGGAAGTGACAGTGAAGGGGGAAACTCGTTTAGCATGAAGCACCTGACAGTACATTCGGGTCTATGTGCTTTGTGTTACTTCACCTCCCAACAAAGCCAGGAGGTGAGGGGCAGAGAGACAAGCGTGCAAAAGGAAACGCAGGAACGCAGAGGAAACTTGCCGTGGGTGACCGCCTGTCACCTGATAGCCCCCTTGGTGTTGTGCCTCCTGTGGAGTGAAGTCAGCTGAAAACAAAATCCTACGCTTAAGAGAAAACATCTGACAGCCTAACTGGTAGGTGACTCGGGGTTTTCTAAAACACACAGTTCTCCCTCGAGAGAGAAGGGGCTGGCTGGTGTCAGTTACCAGTATAAATACTCATATGTAACTGCATGTTTATTAGCAAATATTGATAAAGCACCCACTGCCTGTCTGGCACTGTGCCAGGGATGAAAGAACCACTCACTTCCTCAAGGAGCTCACTGTGGACAGCGTGATGACAATCATCGTACACCCCAAACTCTTAGCAGAGGAAATCCCTGGGGAGGGAAGCGACATTGGAGAGGAAGAAGAGACCCTGGCCTTTTACCCTATTTCCACATTACTTTTTATTTTTGGTACCGGGAATCGAACTCAGGACCATGTGCTTGCCAGACAGGTGCTTATGCCACTGAGCTATATCCCTGGCCCTTCCACATTACTTATATTTTCCCAAAGCACGCTGTGCCATGTGTTATTAGTACAAAAAACATTCGAAGATCCCGCTGGGGGGATTTTAGGAGATGGCTGTTTCTTGAGACCAACAGGAATGTGGTTATAAGTGAGAAATGGCAGAAGCCAAAGGTAAAGGAGGGAAATTGTCATTTGGGGGAGACAGAGGATGGGGAAGAGGCAGAAGTGAAGTTGGAAGCCGGGCTAGATAAGAGACAGGTCACAAAGTCGAAGGCCCGGCATTTCATGTTAACCCGGCTGCGGAGACTGATTTGAAACGGGGGGAATTAACACGGTCAGCTTTGTGTTTTAGAACTATAGACGTCATCTGGGGCCACTCTGCCCCTTACCATCTGGTTTCATATTTGTTCCCAGCAGCAGAGCCCACTGCCACATCTCCAGGAGTTTCAGGGCTGCTTGAGTGCTCATGGTCATTCACACCTCCTTGCCCCTGCTGCCGCCCCAAGATGTGGATCCAGCCCCTCTCACTGGTTTCCCCCCATAGGCAGTGGCTGGAGGTGACTTCATAGGAACACATGGGTTGGAATCATAGTAACACAGACCTCTCTCACCAGAGTTTTAGACTTCTCAGTTCTTAAAATACCCGCTTTTTCTTCTAATTTAGGCTTCCATCAAGTTGTCCAGACCTCCTTTCCTCTTTTTCACTCTTTCTTCTCTGTGATTCCTCCTGGTCATAATTCGTAGAACAGCTAATCTGTTTGTTTGGCTGAGCTGCTCCCTGCCCCATCCCCAATGAGCTTATCAAACATCTCCTTAAGCAGTGATATGATAACTAGTTGTATTCACAAGGTAAATTCTGTTGTCAGATAGATCGCGCTGGTGACCCGCCCTAGGAAACAGCCTGTGATTAGTGTCACTAGCGTGGTTCACTACACTCCCTGTGGGGGACCATGTGAGGTCCAGGACAATGCACGACACCAGTGCAGGGCAGGGGGGCGGGTCAGCCCTGAGTAAGAAGCTGGGATATCCATGGTCTGAAGATAACAGCAGGAATTTTTCTCATCCATTTATGCTTGAGGTATTAGTTTTCTATTGCTGCTGTAACAAATTTCTACAAACTTAGTGGCTTGAAACAGTAACACCTATACGGGACTCTGTAATCAAGGTGTGATTGGGGCTGCATTTCCAGAGGTATCAGGTCAGTAACCCTTAGTTATTTGGGGCTGATTAGGACTGCAGTCTCTCAAATGAGCGGATGGCAAAGGCTTAAGTAAATGAGACAGCTGAAATGATTTTAGGGCTCCAGGAGGGTCCACCTTTCATACAGAATTCAAGATTCTCTGGGTTAAGGCAAAGACTTCTCTGGGCAGCCCATACTTATTAGGTTTTCAAACAAAGAAAGAGCAGGCTAGGGGTTTAGCTCAGTGGAATAAGAGCCTGCCTGGCAAGTGCAATAGTCCTGAGTTCAATCCCTGGTCCTGAAAAAAAAAAACAGAAAGGAGGATACTCAAGAAAATGTGGGAATCTAGCAGGATCTAGGGAAATATTTTCCCAAGTAGTAAATTATGTCAATCATAATTATCTTTAGGTTGGCATTTAGTGTAGGAGTGTGGAGCTGCAGCAGTCTCCTTTTAGTTAGTTGGGGTTGGAGCCAAATGTCCTCAGCTGTGGCCTTATCTTGTCCTTTGAAGAATCACAGCTTCACAGGCCAGTATAGGTCTCAGCAGTGACAGTGACTCACAGAGATTCACTTACTGTAAGTCCACTGCCCATCTCCAGATAAGGTGCCTAGCTTTTGGACAACCCACAAGTAAACATGGAAATCCAATTGGTTAATATTAAATCCTGCTTGGAGCCACTTCATAGTGTTCTCCATCATGGAGATTCCAGGGGGAGAATCTGTTTCCTTACTATCAGGTTAATAGTATCCCTTAGTTACTGTGGGCTGTTCAGGTCTGCAATCTCCTGAATGCGTGTACAGCAAAGGCTAAATAAAAGAGGTGAATAGAATGATTTCACAGCAGAATTCGAGATCCTCTTAAGGTTGAAACCAAGAACTTCGCTGGGTGGCCCATATTTATTTGGTTATCAGAAGAAGGGAGGGGAGAACTCAACAAGGGTGGAATCACCTCTCCAAGTAAGGTATTAAATTAACTCCACCAGGAGTGAGATGCCTGAGGCTATAGTCTTTATCTAGTTGAGATCAGATCTGTGTTCATGCTGTGATCTTGCCTCATCCTTTTAGGCTTTCCAGCTTCATCTGCCATTACAGGTTTTAGTAGGGATTAATGATTCAGAGGTTCACTTACTGTGAGTTGGTTGCCCACTTCCAGACAACAGGCCTAGGCTTTGGACAGATTTACAAGTAAACGTAAAAAGCTAATTGGTTAATTTAAATCCTACTCAGGGCTGCTTAATAGTGGTCTCTCTCCCCTTACCTTTCCCAGGTTTTAGAGGTAGCCTGAGTCCTTGCCTTATGGTCTCTTCTATCTTCAGAGCCACTGGGATTATTCAAGATAACTTCCCCGCCTCACCATCCTTAACTTAATCACATGTGCAAAGTCTGTTTTTGCCCTGTGAAAAAAGATATTTATTTACCAGTTCTAGACCATAGGACAGAGACACCTGTGGGATGGGGCCGTTTTTCTGCATGCAGAAGTGTCCGTCTAAAATATACTTCAGTGATAATTAGTTATAACTCTGAGGCCACTTATTCTATGCAGCCAGGGTCATGACACAGCCTGTTAGGTTTTTTTTTTTAAGTGGCTTTTGTAATGGCCTAAGTACCCAGCTGCTTGCTAGACTGACCCCATGCTTGACCCCCGATTCACCTCAAACAGCTAAAGTCCATGTACGGTAACATAATTATTGTTTAAAGGTTCCTTGTTCTTTCTCAGAAAGGATTCAAAGAGCATTGCCCATCCCTGCCAGAAACAAGACAGTTACCCAAGCAAAATGTCCCTGCTACACCTGTGTATTCATTGTGGTTTTTGTCTTTATAAGTCCTGCATACAATGGGCTCGGGGCTCTCACTTCTCAGCCTTGAAACAGAGGCGTGAGTGGGGGCCGTTGGGCTCAACTATTAAAAGCGCTACTACATTCCAATTTGGCTGTTTGGGAGTTTATTGTTCTCGGACCCGTCTCAGTTTTGTTCACTGTCCTGAAGTAATCCTGTCTCAGAAGTCTGTCACAGTTCAGCATTCCAGAAAGCATGCTCCTGGTGGCAGATCCAGTACCCGGAAGGCCTTTGTCCCAGCAGAAAATGCCTACGCCTGAAGATGCAGATCTTTTGTGGCAGAAACAGTCAGGGAGAAATAGTAAGTCTTTTAGGCTATGAAACTTTTGTTTTTTTGGTACTGGGAGTCAAACTCAGGACCTTGCACTTGCCGGGCAGGTGCTTGTGCTGCTGAGCTATAGCCCTGGCCCTGGGCTATGAAATTTCTGCATCTTCATCTACTTCAAATAATTTAAGACAATAACTTTGGGGCGCATTTGATCCTTCTGAAGACAGAAAAATGCCCCTGCACCTCCAGACATCTGTGTCCTAAGGTCAACGCAGAGTCAAAGCCAGGGATATGCTGGGACCGCAGAGCTCTGCTCCCAGTGTTCACCTTAAACCCCCACGCGTACAAGGAGACTTGTACAGGAAGGTGCAGAGCAGCACGGTTTTCAGGAGCAAAACACTGGAAACAGGCTGGATGCCCACGGACAGAACTGATAAGTAAATTGAGGACAGTTACTGTCTTAGTTTGGCTTCCCACCAAGCGCAGTCTAAGACAAAGCCACCAGCGCAATCGGTAGGCAGTGATCTCAAGTGATGACAAGCAGGTGTGACAGATACAGGAGGAAGCAGATACAATCTCGGCAGGCCTGGGTGCGCTGCTCAGATTCACAGCGGCCTTGGTGCCCACAGGCAGGGCTTGGGGTCAGCTCCAGCCCCAGATGTCGGCTCCTTCAAGGTTGCCCTAGCTGTCCAGGGTTGCTCGAGGTCAGGCCCTCTCTAGGGACAAGCCGCAGGAAAACTGTTGGTGACCGAGCCTCGGGGCTCAGCCACGCTATACCGAGTGAAATAAACACGCTGCGGAAGAGCACGCGCACTGTCCTACAAACTAGAGAAAAGGTCAAAACAGGCAAAACGAGTGCAGATATCTTGGGGAGGGCCAAAGGCAAGAAAATGGAGAAAAATCTGATCAACAGCAAATTCAGGGAAGTCATAATCCCCAGCAAAGCAGACAGGGCGGGATGGGTTAGGGTGTCCAGAGGAGGACCTGGCTATGCTTAAAATCCTATCTATTCAGGGGAAGGCACACAGATAACCATTATATTATTGTTTGTATGCCTGACAGTTTTCAAAATAAAAAATGGTTTGTCTTATTAAAAGTATGCAACTGATCTGAAAGAAACAGGCAGCAACCACTATGAAGAAAATGATTTGTTTGACTTTTTTTAAAACTAAAAATGGCATTCATGAAAGATCTGATTAAATTTTAAAACTCAGTTGTGAAATGAGTACAAGAAAATGTAATTAAAACAAAAAATAATGGTCACTAGGGCTAGAGAGCTGAAATAATTGCAACTGTACATCTTTATTTTTAAAATGTATTTTTTAAAATTTTAACTTGAGCAGATAATGCTTTTCTTCCCCTCAGATACCGCTTTGAAAAGAAAAACAGCACACGCCTGTAATCCCAGCACTCGGGAGGCTGGGGCAGGAGGATGGTTGCGAGTTCAAGACCAGTCCGGGCTACAAAGTGAGTTCAAGGCCAGCCTGAACTGCAAGTGAGACCCTGTCTCAGAAAACAAAACAAAACAAAACATAATTCCATCAGTCTAACACTCATGTCCATGGTCACTAGTTCTTTTCTGGACCTTGCCTATATTCTTTGCTTAGTTGCAAGCGTGTTGCACGTGCATTGTACACCCTGCTTCTTGTACTTACTCATATACGACTGTGCCTGCAAACTTTCCTCATTGCTTTATGCTCTAATCATCATTTTCACGGCTACATAATGCTCTCTCCTCTTGCTGCCTAGCTCACCACCCATGTCCTTATTTCAGACATTCCTGTTGCTTCTCGATGTTAGACATTGAAATAACTTTACGATAAATATACTCGTGGAGGTTTTTGTTTATGTTAAATATAGCCTTAGCAGCAATCCCAGGGGTACAATTACTAAATCTGAGGGTGTGGCGTGCCACGTGGGCTTCGCCGAGTAACACATAGAGCTCTCTCTTTGACTGTGGCTGTTTACTTAAAACTCTACCTAGGACTCTTCGTTGTAAAATCATCTATTTTTGTATTTGTTTTACTGAGATGTTAGCAGGGTAAAAAGAACAGCTGCCAGGAGCAGATTGGAAAATTCCAGTTTGCCCAGAGAAGTTTCTGTTTTCTAAGGGGACTGAGGAATTTAGGGGCAAGGCTGAGCTGGTTCCTAATCCCAGCTCTGCCACAGCTCAGCTGTGCGGCCTCAGGAATGTGCCTGGCCTTCTCCATGCCTCAGTTTCCTTGCCCCGAATGCGTCTCCCTTGTGGGCTTGTCCTGAGGGTGAGGTGAGAAAGACCCACAGCGCTGGTGGCCGTGGCTGACACCTTGGAGGTGGTCAGCGGGTGGGAACTGCTCCTTGGTCAGTAGAACCGGACACCCGTACACGGAGGGGCTCAGCTCACAGAGGGGAAACCCGACTCTTATAGCTTCCTGGAGTCAACGTGGACTCCATCAGGAAAGGCTCAGGGTGTTGCCTTCTGGCTGGTGTTTCCCAGTGTCTGTACCGCTGCTAGAGCCGTGAAGGAAGGCGAAGGAAGGAGAGCATAGAAAGAACCTTCTTTGGGCCCGCCAGCGTGTATTACCCGCTTCAGTCCCAAAGCAAGAGGAACCTGATGTTTATGGAGCAGCTGTTACGTCTCGAACACATCACACACATTTTCTCCTCAGGGAAAATGTTAGGGGTAACATTAGGGGTCGCCACTCCCGGCAGGATTGAGAGGAGCTCACGCCTATAGGAAATGGATCTTGAAAGCTATCTATTTAACCTCTGTTTGAATCTTAGACCTGCCACATAGTGGTTGGGAACCTGACTCAGTGTCCTCATCTGTAAAATGGGGAATTATTATTGCACTGGGAAGAAATGACCTGTATAAAGCACTTAGCCCAGGGCAGGCATCTGGGGGCAGCTGTAATTGGTAACTTACCCGGGTCACACAGTTAGAAACTGGCAGAGCTGAGATTAGGGCCAGGCCTCCTGCCACCAGAGCCCTTGCCCTTCTGCAACCTTCCATTCCATCTGCGTGAGCATGCCAGTGGTCTCTGCCTGCTACTATATACTTGAGAAATACTTTTATGGTGACTCAAGTAAAGGATTCTTCTGGGCTTTTTGTACTATATACCAAGTGTTCCTTAGTCATGTAATTCATCTGTCCACTCAGTTGTGAAAGTTTCCCCTCTGGTTCAGGGAGGCTGTTTTTGGTTTGGTTTGGTTTTATTCCAGGCCTGGGCTTTGAACCTAGGGCCTTTTTCTTGAGCTTCATTTCCAGCTCCTTTTAATTATTTACATTGATACAGGGTCTTGCTGAGTTGCCTAGGCTGGGTTCAGATTTTCCATCTTCCTGCCTCAACCTTCCAGAATGCTGGGATTAGAGATAGGCACCACCAGGCCCAGCTTGTTTAAGAGTTTTAAAAGGATGAGAAAGATGTGCTATGGAACAGAACAGTGAGCTAGGAGCAGGGACCCCGAGCCCAGCCTGGACCTCTCTGTGCCTTTGCTGACGACCTTCCCCCTGATTGCCGGGCATCTGCACGATATGAAGCAAGTGCAGGAAAAGTAAAGCCTCAAGTTAGAGCCTCGCGATGTTCACTATGCCTTGTTGAACCGTTTGGCTAAGAGATAAGTAAACTGAGGCCCAGTCAGTCATGCTGGTCATGACTGCTCCTGGCGTCCATGTCTGAAACGAAATTACTAACCACGCTTGTGTTTTCGGTAAACAGTGTTTGAGGTTTCACATCAATATGAGTGATCGAATATGAAAACATCACCGGCTGTGCAGGTAAATTACCACCTTGCTGAGTACTCTCTGCCGGAGTGTGTTGTGGCC
This sequence comes from Dinomys branickii, assembly GCA_004027595.1. Lineage (NCBI taxonomy): Eukaryota > Metazoa > Chordata > Mammalia > Rodentia > Dinomyidae > Dinomys > Dinomys branickii. The sequence continues at coordinate 199,085 of PVLD010000835.1, forward strand.
GGAGCAGCTCACCTTCCTGCTTGAACGTGAGATGGCCACGGGCCCTGCAGACACACAGAAGGCAGGACTGGGGGAAGCTGTTCCGCTTGTCAGCCTGGAAGGAAGCACCGCATACGTACGTCTTCTTTCTGGACTAGGCTGAATGTAAGAGCTGCTTCTCACTCCGTTTTGCAAATGGCCCTTGCGTAAGGGGCTTAACCTGTCACACTAGGAGATTTTCAGCACGAGTAGATGAAGACCAGTCTTAAAGAGTTGGCTTTGCCCATAACTGGGTAACATGCATCAATGTTCTGAGCCTCAGTCTCCTCACCTGGGCAGTGGGTACAGTGACACCAACCACCCCCAGTCCTGTGGCTTCAATACAGCTTACAGGTGAACGCCTCCCACCCCAGTTCTCTGGAGCTATAGACCCAGATGACTGTCTGCTGGAACCTTGTTCTTGGGACCTGTCCTCCCTGTTGCTCCTCTCTGTGTGACCTGGGATATGTTGCCCCATTGGAGCTACCACCAAGTACCTACTACATGCTGGACTGTTTATAGGAGTGATTTCTTCCCAGCACCATAACCACTCTGATTTCTCAATAATCAACATGCCCCAAGTGGATTTTCCAGCCTCCCCTACAAAATCCAGCCAGAACCTGACCATTCTTCACCACACACAAATTTCCATGTAATTCCAGGAATCTTGCTTTGCCAGGAACCTATAGCCCCTTTTATTGGAATAATATTTTGAAGTGCATGGAAACCAGCCATATTGAAATAGTGCCCGAAATATTTTTAAGAAACACATTTTCATATATTAATGGATGTGCTTCAGGATTACATGTTAACTGAAAAGTGACAAGACTAATAGCAACCGTAAGTCCAAAGTAGTCATGCATATAAATAATATTTCTAGATAGTGCAGGGACTGCATCTAATGTGATATAAAAACATCTGTGACTTCTAATGGATACACAGTCACAGGCATCGCCATATTAGTGTGGTTCGTTGCCTACGTTTATCAACGAAGAGAATCTAGAGTTGAGTTAGAGGTTAGCGAAAACAGAAGTGCACACACTTGGAGGTAAGGGTCAGACGTGCAGGAATTCAGTTCTAGCCAAGCACTGCGGACAGGGCCTACACTGCCGGCATTTCTGGCCCAGATTCTGCTGCAGCCTCCTGACTTCAGGCTCCCAACTTGGCCTCTCACAGGCCCTTCTCGGTGTGTGTCGCGTCAGTGCCCTGCCTCAGAGCCTCCAACACGCCACGGCCTCCTTTCTGCCATGCTCCCCTCCAGTCTGTCCACAGGGCTGCTGCCCAGGTCCACAGGGCTCCTTCCCTTCCTCTGGGGCTCTGTTCAGACATGCCCTCCTCAGAGAGGCCTTCTTTGACCTTAACCAGCCCATTTAACAGCCCCTCCCTCCTGTCGCTGTCCTCAGGCCCAGCTCTGTGTCCCCGCTGAAACGTGTCACACATGCATCTGTGCCTCCCCATCTCTCCCCACTGGAACACACGGCCTTCCTTACCATTACTGTGGGCCGATATAGAGGGGCTGCCACACGGACAGGCGGGGGTGCGGGGGTCCACTCACCTGAGGCCCCTCATCCTGGGAGAGACAGGAATGAAGAGGAAGTGGTATGGGGGAACGAGGAGGCCGGGAGCTCGCCCTGCCACCATATCCAGCTCTGGGTGTCTGAACGAGAAGCTCTAGTATGTCGGTAAAAAATAAGCTTTGTTCTTGATGACTTCACCATTTATAAAGCATTTTAGTTCTCCGGTTTAAAAATGAGAACAACAACAACAAAAAAAGAACAAAAAAAGAACAACAAAAAAAAAGAGAACAAAAAAAAGAACAAAAAAAAATAAATAAAAATGAGAACAGGCACTTAAGAATTTTTTTTTTTTTTTTGAGACAGAGTCTCACTTTGCAGTGCAAGCTGGGCCTGAATTCACTATGTAGCCCAGGTTGGCCTCCAATTCCTAGCAATCCTCCTGCCTCAGCCTTGTGAGTGCTGGGATTACAGGTTTGTACTACTGTACTGGCTATGACTTTCAACAGGCACAGGTAAGGACAAAGAAGCGTGAATTGTTGTTTTAGCCCTCTTTTTTATTCATGCTCAGATTAAGGGAGAAACACCAGGGAAAATGGGAACAGAAAAATGAAATGATTTAAAACTATATGCAGAGGCTGGCTATAGGCAGAAACAGCAAAGTGAGCACAGACAGGCAGAAAGGGGGCCACTACCCAGATGTGACTCTCGCTCTGGGGCTGCTAAGAGCTGTGAGATCACTTGCCTTTTTTTCTTTGTTTTAGAATTTAAGGTTTTGTTTTGTTTTTCTGCATACTAGGAATCGAACTCAGGACCCCATGGCAGGCTGGCACTGCGCCCCTGAGCTAAATCATCCCCAGGCCTGCTTGCACTTTGATTCGCACTGGCGCCCACAGCGATGTCATCTCTTCAGTACTTGTCGTGTGAGCTGTGTGAACGTGTTACGTGCCAGCTTCCTGCTTTCTCGCCCTTCCCTGGAAGTATCGGGGCTTGCGCCTCCCGCCCAGGTCGCGGGAGGCAGAGGCGGCTCATCTCTTCTGATTGGCATCTTAAAGCCAGTCAGCACGTTACGCAAAGGGAGCCATCAGGCATCTCGGTTATCAGGCCTCTGCATGTGCCTGTATCCCTCACCAGCCACAGGAACTCATGTTTTTATTTTTATTTTTATTTTATTTTATTTTATTTTATTTTATTTTATTGTCTTTTTGAGACAGGATCTTGCTATGTAGTTCAGGCTGGCCTTCAACTCACTTTGTAGCCTGGCCCGGCCTCAAACTCACAACAATCCTCCTGCCTCAGCCTCCCGAGTGCTGTGATTACAGGCGTGTGCCCATGCCTGCTTAGTAACTCATGTTTAGATAGCAAAGGGACCCTTTAGAGTATGATGACTATCATCTCTAGAGGCCCTTCCTCTAGCCCTCCAGACAAAGGCAGGTGACATCCCCAGGCACAGACAGGGAAATGGAGGAAGTGAACCCAAAGTTGTTTCCCCGGGGCCTGAGAGCAAGTCTGGTGCATGTGGCGTGGGGACAAGAACCTGGGAGAATCCAGGCCTCCCACCCTGAGTGCCCTGCGGTTTCTGCTGGCCTCCCTCTGCCTGCCTCCCCTCGCCATTGCCGCTAAGCTGACTCTCAGCAGACTCCTGAGGCCGCAGGACTCGGGCAGCTGAGACCCGCGGTGATCGCTGGGAGGTGGCTTTCTGGGTTCCTCTGATGAGGAAACGTAGGCAGATCGAGCTGTGGGTAGCAGGGAGGACCCAAAGGCAGCCCTAGGAGGAACTGTTCCTGTGAAGCAGAGAAAACAGAACCAAAACAGGTCATTAGTGCCTCAAAAGTGAATGCGTGCAGTGCACGTAGGCTGATACGGAAATAACAGCTGTGCGCTGAGGAATCACCGTCCTGGCCGTGCCTGAGGACACTGGCCCAGGTACAAGGTAGGGAAGGGAAAACCAAGTGGCCAGGCTGCTGCTGCCCTGAGGGGAGGCGCCAGCGCCACCATCCCTAGCTGTGGCCGTGACTGCTGGATGAGCCATGGGCGGCTCTCCTAGGGTGACAGAGACCCAGCGCTCGAGGAGCGCGTGCCGGGTGAGGAAATGACCGCGAGACGGGCAGGTGGACGGGTGGGAGCAACGGAACGGACAGAGCGGAGGAATCCGGGCCCCGCCGTCTCTGCTGCTACAGACCGACCTCTGCTTCCATTTGCCCTTATATTTTGGAACTGTTTTTCACCTTGTAATACTGGAGTCTTCTTCTACCCAGTTGTTAAACATTTAACATTTTTAACCAAAGTAGGTGTTTATTAATTAAGTATATTTGCACACTTTAGATATACGTAATGATCACATCCATCACAGGGAATGTGTACCTGTATGTGATATATCTTGATTCTTTTTTCCCTTTCCCCTACCCTCCCTTCAGCCCCTCTTCCCCTCTTTATTTACAAAAGCTTTGTTTCCATTTTTACCTTCTTTTCTCATTTTTTTCTTTTCCCTTCCCTCCCCTCCCTCTGTCTCTAGTTCCCCTGTTTTCCTCCTATTTCACAATATCTATTATACATTTTGGTCCTTATTGACACTTTTGGTTTCTCACACCAGAGAAACAGTTTGGTATGTACATATGTGTGTGGTTTATTTTACTCACGAGTATGGTCTCAAGGTCCATCCATTTAGCTAGAAATGCCTCAGGCTTATCCTTCTTTATGGCTGAGTAGTACTCCATTGTATAAAAAATCCTACCTCTTTATCCACTCCTCAGCTGATGGGCATTTGGGTTGTTTCCAAGATTTAGCTGTGACAAACTATGCTGCTGTGAATATGGGTGCACGTCTATCGCTGTGCTTTCATGCTTTTAATTCTATTGGGAAGATACTAAGAAAAGGAATAGCTGGGCAAATGGAACCTCTAGTTGCAGTTTTTTTTGAGGAATCTCCACTCTGATTTCCATGGTGTTCACACCAAGGCAGGTGTCTAACGAGAGCAGCCAGACTCTGGTAAAGAAACTCCCTCCTTAGCCGGCTAAGAAGCGGTCACACAGATCTCTTCTCGTGCCACGCCTTCCCCACCTCCAGCCCAGAGGAGCGCTGGCTTCTTCCCTCGGGGACCTCTGAGGCTGTCTGCACAGAAACTGTCACTTGGCAGGTCCCACCTGCCATGGCTGCACTGCAGACATAAGGGGAGACCCGCCCCCCCCAAACCACCCCAGAGCTTTTGCCTGATTTTCCAGTCCTTGGCTTGAGCTTACGACAACCTTGACCTGCAGCTTGACTGCCGTGGGCCTTTGCTGCTCGGCTTTGAGAGTATGTTGTCCGTGCTGCAGAGAAAGCAACGCATGCTCAGGGCCACGGGCTGGGAAACGCCGGGCTCTCCTCTCAGCCAGACGAGGGGTTCCTGTGGAGCTCAGTGTCCCTGTTTCTAACAGGTGTGTCTCTCTGCAGCTCACAGCGCGCACACAATACGCTACCTGGCCCGGCGCTCCTCGTGAAGACAGAGTCCCGGTGCTGTTCTTGATTGGGTGCTTGCCTGATGCGAGCATCTGTGCTAAAAACTAATTTCATCCTCACACAGGACTGGGGACAGGTATGGAATTGTCCTCCCATCTACATGAGGAAACTAAGATGTCATCCAAGAGCCAGGAAGGGGGAGCCCTCAGTCCAGACCTCGAAGCTGGCACTGTAAGCACTGCACACTCTTATAGGATCAGTGCTGTGTGTGTGACCGTCCTCTGGCCACGCAGCTCAGCGTTGGAGTGGACACTGGGTGGCGTGGGTGGCGCTGTCCCAAATGCGGGCTGACGTCAGAACTTGTGCCAGGCACACTACTCCAGCCTGTGTATGTCGGAAGCCCTTGGTAGAAACTTCTCTATGGGTTTGACAAACCCTTGAGTTTGTCATGGAAAACTCTGGCTCAGAGAGGTTAAGAGCCTCATACCAAGGTCAGCGAGCCAGGAAGCGGTGCAAGTGGGGTTTGAACCTGGACAACTGCCCGAACTCCAGGCTGCTGAGCTCAGGCAGCCTGGACAATTGGATAAGCAAGGAACACATTTTCTTCAGCCCCTGGGGTTCTGTGCAAGTCAAAAGCAATCTGTAGAGAGACAGGTGTGGGCAGAAAGGAGGTCACTTTGGGGCACGCAGCACTGTGTGGGAAGGGAGAGGCAAGCAGGACTCAGCAGGGGGCCAGGCAGGGGTCTTCTGTGGCCAGAAGGCAGCACAGGACACCAGGGACAAACTCTCCCAGCTCTGCGATCCTTCCTTAGGTCAACCTGGTGGTGAGGACTTGGAAACAGGCAGTTCCTCTACCCAGGGCCCCGCCTCTTGGCTCCTCCGCCGAAGGGTCCATCCCTGGTGCAGGTGGCAAAGTGGGTTTTTCCAGGTGGAATCTCTGGGCTCACCTGGGTGTGGCTACAAGCTCCATAGTTCTGCTTTGCATGGCTGGAAACACACTGCTCTTTGAACGGACGAGCCTACCCCCTGCTCATGCTGTTTAAAAATAAGAGCAGGTAAAAACCACCATGTGGGCTCCCCGACAACAGTGCTTTTCATCCTGGCCCCCAGAACACACAGGGATGATTTCCCAAAGCTCTCTCAGTTGCCACAAAATGGTATCCACCCCCTTCTATCTAAAGATGTCACTCAGAACAGCCCCAGACAGGGGCCCAGGACATTCTGAGCCACTTGGGAGCTCAACTGAGTCACAATCTTGACTTTTTTTAGGTCAAGTCTCCATCTAAATAAGGCACAAGAGAAGCTGGTGTTTTAAGCCATGGTGACGAGATGAAAATAGCCGTGCAGCCCCCCCCCTTCCCGCTTTTCTATCTCCAACACCTGACGGAGAAGTCGCCAGGCCCGCGGCCAAGGACCCGTAATTCAAGCTGTGGTTAAGAGAGTAGCAGCCAGCGAGCTCCTCTGCTCACTTGAGGCCAGCGAGTGAGGACGGACTCCTGGCCACAGAGCTCTGGCTCGGCCGCGTGCAGCGCAGATGTCTGAGGCCTGAGAGGTGGCATGTGTGGGGCTCGGATCACCAGCCCCGTGAGGGCACCCACTGACCCAGCTGCGCCGTGGCTGTGGTTTGGAGAAAGTGCTGCATTTGCTGGTGGGCACAAGTAGCTGCCTTTCCTGTCACTTGCAGCCAGTGGAGCCTACACTAGAAACTCCCTGCCGGTGCCAGGCCCAGTGCACAGGCCTGTAATCCCATCTCCTTGGGAGGCTGAGGCAGGAGGCCAGCTTGGGCAGTTTAGTGAGACCCTGAAAAGGGCTTGGATGTACCTCAGTGATAGCCTAGCTACCTACAGTTGCCTAGCATAGAGGGGCTCTGAGTTCAGTCTGGAAGAAAGGGAGGGAGGGAAGAAGGAAGGAAGGAAGGTAGAGACTAAGGTCAGGTTGGAAGAGCAACCACCCTGCGCAGGACAAACGAGAGGGAGAGCTGCTGCCCCAGTCAAGTGCCACCGAACTGGGGGCCTCCTGAGGACAGCGCTCTCACCTGTCTAGTTCACTGAGTTTCCTGCCGTCTAAAGCAGGAGCCCCGGGCTCCAGGCGGCTGTGTGGGTGGACAGCCCCCCTTCTGTGTGCTGTCCTAGACATGGCAGGTGTGTCAGAGCCAGTTCTGTCGGGAAATCTCACCCGACATCTCCCACCTGTCACGCGGGTGTGAGGCCCTTTCTCTTCTCCAAAGATGACTGTGGCAAATCCAAGACATAGTCTGAACACTGAAAGCAACTAAACCTAAGGGCTACGGCTGTTCCTGATGGGGGCCTCTTTGGTTCTTTTGCAACCCAGTGTGAAAGCAGGGTCTGGAAGTTTATAGATGTGAACAGTTTCCTTGGACCCTGGAAGATGGTATAGCTACCCCTCAATATCCACAGGGACTTGGTTCCAGGACCCAGGTAGCTGTCCAAAGTCCCTGATAGAGAACAGCACACAGTGTTTGCCTGTAACCTGACGCGTCCTCCTATACACTTGGCGCCGTCTCCAGGTTACCATAAAGCCCAATACGATGTCAGTGTCATGTGGATAATTGTTCTACTCTGTCGTTTAGGGCCTGGTGACAGGGAGAATAGTCTATACATGGTGAGTCCTGATATAATTTTTTTATTGTCTTTTTGAGACAGGGTCTCACTATGCAGCTCAGGCTGGCCTTGAACTCACTTTGTAGCCCAGGCTGGCCTTAAACTCCCAATGATCCCCCTTCCTCAGCCTCCCAAGTGCTGGAATAACAGACGTGCACCACCACACCCGGCTTTTGGATGTAATTTATTTTTGTATTTTCAATCCCCAAGTGGTAGAATCTAAGAATGCAGACCCCATGGATACAGAGGTGGTCAGGCTCGGAAACCAAAATGACCCTCACATCGTCTTCTTCCATTGTCACTGGACCGGGACCGCCTCCTGGGGGAATGCTGTGTCAGCCCCTGCTGCAGGGGCATTCCTGGCCATCTCCTTTGTCTCCTGAATGTGATCTCCACATTCATATTGCAGCCGTCAACAGTAAAACAGAAATTCTTCAGTTCTCCACACATCAAAACAGAACTAGCCCTATAGTATCCTCTTTACGCTTGACTGGAACAAAACAAAACCCTGGAGCCATGTATATGTCAATGCAGGGAGGCAAACCCACAGGTACAGGTGCAAGGAGCCGCCCAGGGCTGCCTCTCACCTCTGCAGGTGCCAGGCAGCAGGTATCTCCTATCTCCAGCGTGGTGAGTCAGTATTACCCCACTTTACAGATGATGACACTGAGGCCCAGAGACTCTGAGTTACTCAAGATCACAAGCAGGTGCCTGGGTTTCTCCAGCAGCAAAGTCAAGAGGCCAAGAATGTTATTCTTGAGAACACCCCATAGGGTGGCAGAGAGACTGTGTCTTATTAGATTATCAATTTCTTTCCCTCACCTAAAGGGTATAATGGGCTACAGCTGTCTAAGATTACCAGTCAGTCACCCTGCCATGCAACAGGGTCTGGCCGCACCCAAGTCAAGTCAGAGCCATGAAATGGACCCCACTGTGCCCCACTGTGGGGGTACATTTGAAAGACAATGTGGTAAAATGGACAATTTTGAGCCCCAGAACCAACCTGTCCTTGAAGCACTCATCCTGGAGAGCCTGTTGGCTCCACAGTGCAAATCGCGGCACTCTGGAATCACCCAATATCCCAGGCTTCTCGTCAGAGCCAGTGGGGCAGGGCATGGGCACCTTCAGATCTACCAGGCGATTCTAATGTGCAGAGCACTCCATGCCTTTGGGGGAGCTCTTCGGGCAGAAATGTCCGTGACACCATGCTCTGAAATGTTTCCATGGTAAAAAACCTGGAAGGCAGCTAAACGTCCCTCGGAACTGTATCTGCTGGTTGGGGGTGAGGGACCATCCCTTTGTCCCATAGCAAGGCGAGATATGTGAAGACCCAAGCATGGTTTTCCACATGGCTCTGAGGTGGTTTCCATGGCAGTAATTCAGTGAGCACTTCCTGGATACCAGGGCTATGCAGGGGTCCTCAGAAGTTCATAGTTGGCTGGACCACAAAAAAAAAAAAAAAAAAAAAAACCAACTGAGCACACAGGCCTGTTTGCCTTCCCCTGTCCCTGGGGCTTCCCAGGCTGGTGTGGGTTAGGGGGCTTTGCCAAACGCCCTGTCCCTGTACATCCACATGGAGTCCTGGCCTCAGGAGATTCCGATTTCTGAAGCAAAAATGCCCTTTGGCTAGTAGCTCACCAGGCTGCCCTTGGTCCCAAGCTGTGGCCTTCAGCTGAGGGTGAGTGACACCCTGTTGCCTCCTCCGTGCCCCTGAGTGCCGTGGTCCAACTTTGCTTTGTCTCCTGAAGGAAGCTTTTCAGAGGAAAGTTAGAGAAAGGTCCAAAGAGGAAGAGGATGTGGTTCTGTTGACAGCAAATGGAAAGGAGACCGCGGCAGTCCTTTTTGGAAGGCTGCTCTCCGATTCCAACTCACAGCATAACCTTAGCAAGTATCCAGGGACAGCTTGAGACTGCTTAACACAGGACAAAATCAGCCGTGCACTGGAGTCTTGCCAGCTTTTAAATGCTGTGACCGTTAGGTGCTGCAGCCCTGCATGTTACAAGTTGAGGCTGGATTTTTTAAGATAAATTCACTACTACTTTGATTTCTGTTGCCCGCTCGGGTACAGGGATGGCCATGGTGGCCACACAGCAGAGACAGTCCTGATGGCCTCCAGTGTGTTCCAGATGTCACCACCTGATAATGTTTTAGAAAAGCCAGGGCACCTTCCCACAGTGCCGGAGGGGGGCAACTGCTTTTCCTGCCTGTGACATGATTATGGTCAGATCTGAGTGATGGTGGTGGCGGTGAGGATAAGCGGAAATCATTTGGGGGCCCCAGGACCCTAGTACATACTACCTCCAGCTGGACCGTCTGAGGCAGAGCAAGACTTGCTTATGAACCCTGAGTCTTCTGTAAGCGAGAGGCGGAGGAGATGCCCTTGCAGGCCATGGGATGGGAATGCTGAGTGTTGAGGGTAGCGTCTGTCAGTCTTGTGTCCAAATCTCAGTCTTGCCTCTTACTAGAGGTGTAATTGGGGCAACTCTTTTTATCTCCCTGAGTCTTTCTTTCACCACTGGGGAGAAGTGGAGAAGATACCCATGGCCCCGGCAGAGCGTAGGGCAGCTGAGGTAAACCAGTGCAGGGAAAGCACCTGTCGTATAGTAGGCAAGCAGTACAAAGTGGCCAGAAGAGCACCGGGCTCCCCATCCCCAGCCCATGTCCCACCACTTAGATTGAGAATCATTTGCGCTGCTGCATGATCTGTCCCCGGAAAAGGACAGCTCTCCAGAAAGCAAAGGCAGCTGCTCAGGAGAGAGGGATTCTAGCAGTCAAGACTCCTGACTGTGGCTCCTGGTTCTTCGCCATCCCTTTGACAGCAGGGCACACTGCTCCCCATTGTCAGGGGCAAAGGTACTAAATTATAGTCTCTCTAAAACTGAGCCATCCAGTACATAATCGAGACACGGTCCATTCTCATTCCCAAACCCAGATTCTTCACATGTGGGCTGGGAACGGCAGATGGGTTGCCACAGGAGGTCGCCCTTGTGGTCTCCTGGAAGCCTCCCTCTGCCAACAGCACGGCCCATCTGCAGGATGACAAGGCTCTGTCTAACCCCAGGTTAAACGCATAATGTGCTTATTATACATTTAAGTATATTGTTGATGTTTTCAACAGGCAGCTTCAACAACATTTCAGTGTATAACTATCATTAAGGAGAGTTTTAAAAAATAAGATCCTTTGTACTTGGTAAGGGGGGGTCGGTGAGGAAGGTGGGTATCAACGTGATGCTATAATTTGACCATTTTAGCTTTGAAATGATGTCACTTAACGACTTGGACCTAAATGCACTGAGGAGTCAGGCAGCCCCGACACCTAGCTGCTTAGGTCAGGAGGAACCTACAAGTCTGTCCCAGAGTCAGTCTCACAACCTGCTCCCAGACCCAGGGTTGCCATCGCTCATTACGCTTTGGGGGTCCTGATCCCATGGGGAAGGGAGAAGAGCGGCAGCCGAAGTTGACTTTGTCAGCTCAGTTGACATTGGGTTCGCCTAGGAGCTTCACAAAAAGCCTGATGCCTGTTCTCCCCACCTTCCTCCCTCCGGGATTCTGATAACATCAGCCTAGGGTCCAGCCCGAGTTTAGGATTCTTTTAAGTTCCCCAGTAATTCTCATGAGTAGCCAAGGTTGAGAATCCCCGTCCTCACGCCCTCTCGTGCCAGTGCTCAGCCTCCCCTCCTTCCCTCTCTTCCCGACCCCAGCCCTGCTCAGTCCAGCAGGCCCCGGGCGCCCCGGTGGCAAGTTCCACAATGCAAGTACCTATTGTGAGTCTCACTGTACAGATGAAGAAATGAACGAGCAGCGGGTTTAAATCACTTTGCTCAAGGTGAGCCAATCATTAACAGCAGACTAGATCTCTCTGGCTTCACAGGGGCTCCCAGGTGGCCAGGCTGCCTTGGTAACTCGGGGGTGTTAGCTCGCTGGGCCAGGAACGCCTGGCAGGATTAGCGGCTCCTTGGCTGTCTCTGCCTTCTACCTTCTTGCAGGGAGCACAGTTCAGGGCAAAAGACTTGGGGAGCCGGGGTCATACTTATAACCATAAAGACAAATGTGTACATAGAGAAATGGTGAGAGAAAAGAATGCTTTTCTTCACGTTATGTAGTAAATGCATAAGTGATAGGTCAAAAAAGTCTTTTCTTTCTTGTTTTGTATGGTGCTGAGGATTAAACCCAGGGGCTCCTACACACTAGGCAAATGCTCTCCCCTGAGCTACTTCCCCAGCCCTGAAAAATCACTGTGTAACTATTTTACTAATCAATGATTTGAATACAAATCACAAGTGAGTGCTAAAACTCCTGGGTGAGAATTCACTGGGGAGCAGGATGTTTACACTCCTACATCTCTCCACAAATTTTTATTAATTTTGAAGGGGAAAAGATTCCTTTATAAGTGAGAGACTGGGGTGCTACAGCTTTTAATGAGTGATCAAAGTTAACCACATCAGCAATGACAACCAATATCTTGGGCCTACTGATATGATGCCCAGAAGCCACATTATTACTGCAGAATTTCTGACAGAATTTCATACACTAAGTGAAAGAACACACAAATGCAGGCCAGGCGTGGTAGCGCACGCCTGTAATCCCAGAACGCACAGGGTCACTGTGAGCTCAAGGCCAGCCTGCGCTGCATAGTGAGTTCAAGGCCAGCCTGCGCCGCATAGCGCGGCCCTGTCTCAAAACAACAAAAAAAAAACAAACCAAAACCAAACAGACAAATCTCAATTGAACACTGCCTCAAAACAGTTGGCTAGTAAACTTCAAAACTGGCAGTGTCTGGTGCCTGCCTGGCAAGGTCAAGGTCTTGAGTTCAGTTCCTGGTACCAAAATTAAAAAATCCCAAAATTGTCAGTGTCATGAAGAGCGAAGGCAAAGAGACACTTTTGGACTAATAATTCCAGACATGAGGACGGGCCTGGGGTTCAGCTCAGTGGCGGAGCACATGTTTGGCATATTCGAGGCGCTGGGATCAATGCCCCACACACCCAAAGGCCATGACCAGTAAATGAAATATGTCATCTTGAAGTGAACATTGCAACAACCCGACAGCCATCTGATTTTTGACAAAGGGGTCAAAAGCAGATTGAGAAAAGATACCCTCATCAACAAATAGTGTCAGGAAAACTGGCTAAAAGAAGCCTGGGGCAAAATTTAGTGAGATGTCCCTGGGTTTAATCCCTAGTACCACAAAAATAAATAAATTTAAAAAGTTTTTAAAAACCAGAAACTTTGAAACTGCTGCAAGATAACATAATGGAAACATCTGAGCTACGGCCAAGGACTTCCCAAACAGAACTCTAATAGCAGAGGAGATAATTTCAAGAATCAACAAATGAGATTACATCAAATTAAAAAGCTTCTGCGCAGCAAAGGAAACAATTAGCAGAGTGAAGAGACAGCCTGCAGAATGGGAAAAACCACCAGCCACTCTGCCTGCAGTGGTAAACAGAGACACCCAGTGACACCCAGCACCCGGAGGCGAATTTACTTTACATGGGCAGGCATGGTCGGGATCACTGCCAAGATATCAAACCCGGATCTCTGGTGGCCTTCATGGGATAAGCAAGCAGGAAGTACAGAGGCAGAATGGCTTGTCAGTTGGGGATTGGTTCTTACAATGCGCATCATAGTGAGCAGCTATGCGTCACAGTGGCCAGCCGTTTCTAAGAAGCAAAAGTAGCACGAACTGTAACCGGAAATATTACCTGGGCGACTAACAAAATACTGGCTGGGGTGCAGGGAATCTTCCCCTGCTACATTCTGGATAGGGGAATAGAAGCTAAAATATGTAAAGAACCCAAAAGAACAACCCTGAACAAATAAATGACCCAGTCTAAAAAGGCAAATGAACTGACAGATACTTCTTAAAAGAACAAACTGCCAATAAGCACATAAAAAAAATGTTTAGCATCTTCGGCCACCGGTGAAATACGAATGAAAGCAACTCCGGCATTTCATCTCACCCTGGTCAGAGGGGCTGTCGTCAAGAACACCAAAGACGACCAATGCTGGCGAGGATGTGGGGAAAGGAGCCCTTCTACATTGTTGGTGGGAGTGTACCCTAGTCTGCTGTGGAAATCAACACGCAGGCTCCTCAACCAATTAAAAAGAGAAATTCCTCTTGGCCTGGCTATTCCTCTCCTGGGTATCTTCCTGGAAGAATTAAAGACATCATACTGTAATGATACATGCCCGCCCATGTTTACAGCAGGACAATTGACAGCACCTAAGCTGTTAGAACAGACTCAGTGCCCATCAACAGACAAATGGGCCAAGAGAATGTGAATATTACTTGGCTGTAAAGAGGAATGGAAGTAAATCATTTGCAGTAAAATGGATACAGATCTTGAGACCGTAATGCAAAGCAAAGTCAGACACAAACCTAATGGTTGTATGGTGCTCTTATATTAGAAACCTTATATATATATATATATATATATATATATATATATATATAAATGAGTACAGTGAAGGACAAATGGTAGGCAACAAGAAGGCAGACTTTTTGTGATGGGGAAAGGGGGTTGGGGTGGGGGAAGTAAGAGAGAAAGGAGTAAAGGGGTCAAAAATGATTGAAACATGCTCTATGCACATAGTCAGTTCCCCAACATGAACTATGAGGTGCTGCAAACATACACTAATAAAATAACTTTTTAAAAAAGCTACTGAATTATTTGCTTGTGTGGCTTAGTACACGGGCACAGGCGCACAGCTTCTATAGACTTAGCGGACTTACTCAGACTTCACAGTGAGACGGCAGGGCTTATAACTGCATATACCGTATTGCTATATCAAAATGGGCACATAGAGGGTCTACTTTTAATAACTGGTTACCTAAGAGCACACGGGAACCTTTGTTCAAGGGTGCTGTTGTACACCCTGTAATTCACCAAACAAGAGTCACAAGTGGGAACTTTTGTAATATGCAGGTCATGGTAATCGCCCTTCTTATAAGGAGACACTATACAAAGAAAGAGAGACACACATCCTGTGATGTCACTGTCCTACAGGCTCTGAGGTTCCCCCTTAAGCCGACAGCAGCCCACACTGGGTGCTCAGAGCCTTTTAGCTGCCCACAAGCTTTCTTCTCTGGACAGAGGCCCCGCCTCTGTCTAGCCGAGCTCCTCTTCTTTGAGTCCTGGCCCAAAGTCAGTCCCAGTCCAGCCCACCCTGCCAAACAGGGAGAGCCTTCCCCTTCCTGTTCACAGAGGCCCCTGGTGTGGCACCGGTCTCTTTGGATGTATTTTAACGATGTAACATGCTCTGCTCATGGGATCCTCCTCCTTTCTAGAATTGCCTAAGAGAACTCAGCTGGAAATTCGCAATATTTGAGAGCCCCTCCAGCTGTGTGGCTTCTATCCTTGTAGAAATGTATTTTTTCTGGGGAGGAATCTAAGGCCTCACACATGCTAGGCAAGTAATCTACCATGAGCTACACCCCCAGCCTGTTTTATTTTATTTTGAGATAGGGTCTTGCTAAATGCTCGAGTTCGGCTGTGCCGCTGTGGGCCCCGCGGCTGCCCCGCTGTGGGCCCCGTGGCTGCTCCGCTGCTGCTCTGCAGTGGGCCTGGTGGCTGCTCCGCTGAGGGCCCCACTCAGGGCACCTCATGGACTGGACCCGCCCCCACCCATAGCACAATGACAGGGTGGAGCCGGGTGGTCCGCTGTGAGCATATGTGCTTTCCCACCTCCAACCATGGCAGTTTGTATACACCCATGTATGTTATAGTATAGTCCAAGGCAGCTATATCTCTTCCCAAGGCGAGAGTCCAGGGGTATAGATAAACCCAGGAGTACAGTTATTATCACAGGGAAGATGACTGATTGAGTGGTAGGGCAACGGAGATGAGGGAGGAGAAAAATTGAATGATCAAATGGGCCATCATCTGTGTAACTGAGTAACAAAGGTGAAGGTAACATTACGTAGGACAGCATCCAGAGCTAATTCCCTTG
>PVLD010000835.1:214728-242531 GCA_004027595.1 Dinomys branickii
AGTGCAAATTCCCTACTATCTTCTCTATAATTTGGTATTTCCTTTAATGTTTTTGTGTTAACTAATGTGAAGATAACTATGTAATACAACATCCAGTGCTAATTCCCTACTATATTCTGTATAACTTTGTATTTTCTGTATTGTTTATGGCTTTTCTGGTTCATATGTCTCCATTCTTTTGTCTTTAAAATAAAATAAAGAAAGAAAGAAAGAAATGCTCAAGTTGCCCTGGAACTCAAGGTTCTCCTGCCCCAGCCTCCTGGTTAGCTGGACTTAGGGGGGTGTGTCACTGTACCCAGCCTACATGGAATCCTTTTAAGTCAGTGTAAAGCCCATGTATTCTAAGTGTATTCCAGTAGCAAAGCATGTGCATGGCTATTCTAAGTGGCTTTCTTATGTAAAGATGGGGAACACAATGACTGTACCACACACATTTTTTACCTGTGAGGTGCTTTGATTTCACAAGAGCAACTCTTGTGCCCTGGGCTGATGAAACAGCTCTACACTGAATCACCACTGTCAAACGGGTGCATTTCTTTGGTTATAGCAAAGTGTAGTGTATTTTACACACTGGAGTTTCCTCCTGGTGCCAGAATCCAGAGTTTCCTCTATGTATTGTCACATATGATTTTAAAACATACAGAACGCTTGTTGCACCACTCTTAAATTTGAAAAAAACTTTTTTTTTTGAGACAAGGTCTTGCTCTATAATTCATGCTGGGCTTAAACGCGGTATATAGCCTGGGCTGGCCTTGAACTCACAGCGATCTTCCTGCCTCAGCCTCCTAAGTGCTGGGGTTACAGGCGTGTGCCACCACACTCAGCCATAGCTTTGAAATGATATGAAAATAAGACATTGCTCCAAAGAAATGGTCATACAGACTGTGTGATCACACATAGGTCCCTTTTATTAATGCCTCTGAAATTATTCAGCAGTCAGGTTGCCTTTTCAGAGACTTACATGGAAAGAGCCATTTTCTTAATGAAAACTAACAGCCAGTTCTATTTTTTTTTTTAGTCATCTTCCTCGATGTGTAAATCACATGCCATATATTTCACTCATGTAAAGCGTGTAACTCAAAGTTCTTACATCATTTTTTAAATTGTAGTAAAATATATATAACATAAGATTGCCATTGGAACCATTTTTCAGTGTACACTTCATTGACGGGAGGCTGAGGCAGTACGAGTTCAAGGTCAATCTGGGCTACATAGTGAGATTCTGTTTCAAAAAAAAATCTACTTAAATCACTGGGTACATGTTAAATACTGGAGATAAAAAGTGTCAACTAAGCACAAAGCAAAGAGTAATTTTTGCACAAAATTAGCTCTCCCTGAGTGGGTAAATTCAGAGGAGGTTGGCAGACAAAACACATTTTGCTTAAACTTGAATTTTGATTTTAAAATAGTTATATTTGGATATAGCATGGGGCACAGTTGAGCTGAAATGATTGCTAAATCCATCTAAAATGTATCTGAAATTCAGGGGTAACAGAGCACCCTGTATCTTGTTGTTAAATCATAGAGCAGAGGAGTGGAGAGCAGTTGGCTGGGTGCGGTTCCGTGGCTGGGACAGGAGAGGGGTCAGGCTGGGCAGGGGCGGGGAGGGGTGAAGGGGGACTGGTGCTGTGACCTGAGTAGGAATGAATGGAATTGCACCGGAGCAGGTGGAATAAAATACACAGAAGGTGACAGAGTTAGGAGATGGAGTTACGCACACGCAGACAGGCTCCAGCTCTGACGAGGGTGTCTTTCTCCTACCCCAAAGGCCTGAGAGTTTGGGAACCCCGGTCAGCCAGGCCCCAGTACACCCGTGAAAGGGAGGCTGGTGGCGTGCTGGGGACTGGCACCCTTCGCCCTCTTGATTTCCTGTAAACAGCAGGGCAAGAAGATAGCGAGAGGCTGTTTGCATCCCAAACATGCTTGTTGTGAGGTGGGTGAGGTGGCCGCAGCTTTAATCCTGGCTGGTGCAGTGGAGCAGGGGATGGTGGTGGAACGTGAGTAGCTCTGTATCTTGCACATCCGAGGCTGTGCTCTGCTAGGAGTCCTGTCTCACCTCCCCATCCGAGAAACTGTCTACCAGAGCGGAGGTGTGATGTCACACAAAATGCCCTGCGGGTCCTGAGAGGGGCGTGGGCATGGGGTCCAGTAAAGGCAGGAGTCTTCACCTGCCTGAGCCTGGACGTTGTCATCTGCAGCCTAAGGATAATCATTCCCTGTTTCCTAGACTCAGCCTACACAGATGGGAAGACCCACAGGGGCCCCATGCCCGGAAAATGTGGACCCTCCATCCGAGAAGGCATGTTGCTATGAACTTTTATAACTCAAATTATAACCTTGTATGTCAACTCGGGACCCCCATGGAAGGCTGTAGATATTTTTGTGAATATCTGAAAGAATTTTAAGAGAAATCTTTGATAATATTTCAGATCTAATCTTTGCAAAACATGTCCATTATGAACCCATAGTAATTTATCATTGTGTACCTTAAATGATACCGAAGTTTGCTGTTGAGGCCGAGGCTACAACCTATTCAATCTACCTCAACATTCCCGGTGCTTTCAGTCCACACTATGTGAATGTTTTCAAGGTCTAGAAACAATAGCATTGCTTGGAAGGTTTTCAGAAATGCAGGAACTCAGGATCCACCCTAGACCTGTGAATCAGAACCTACATTTCAGCAAGATCTGTCACGGCCTGTGTACAGTTTGGTTTCAGAAGCCTTGTCTTAGACACCAAACCTGTGGCGCCTGAGGCAAGGGGAAAGGAATGATTCCCATGCATGCTACTGGTATAGGGAAATGTAACTCCCAACCTGCTAGCTGGCTGATACAATGGAGTTCCCCAGAATGGAAGAATGAATTCTGAGGAACAATGGAGGTTAAGAGTAGGAATTTTATTGAGGGAGAGACAGGAGGGGACCCAGAAAGTGGGTCCCCATTTATAGAGCAAAATCATAAGGTGGGTACAAAATTACGATCAACCAATAAGATTACAAGTATAGTTGCCTTGGCAATATTGATCCAATGGGGACTCAAGTCATGTGGCAAGTGTACATGGGTGACATCATTAACCTTAACTGTAGTCCTAGCTTGCCTTTCACGCTGACCTTGGATTTCTCCTTTGGGCTATGATTTTGGTGAAGGGTAGGGTTATGGGTGGTGGGTTTATGGAAAGATGGTTTAGGCTTAAAGATTACATAAAGGGGAAGTGTGCCAGTCCTGTGTTAATCTGCTATCTGGGGCCTTCCTGGTCCCGAGTTTCTTCCTCATTCTTTCCTTTCTCTGATTGCTCCAGTCCAGTCTGCAGAGGCAAGAAGCCCCATTAGAAGGATCTTCATTAATTTACTAAAGCTCAGTGAGGCCTTTATCCTATCTTTTTCCTCCCTACAGGGCCCCCTGTCCCTACAATATAACTTATACACCATATCGTGCACCCTTTTAAAGTGCACAGTCTGGTGTTTTCTGGTATATGCAGAGTTATGCAGGGATCACCACGATCCCTGAAGAAACCCTCCACCCATTGCCTCTCCTCCCCAAGTCTTCTAAGCCTCTGTGCTACATTTGCCTCTAAGAATTTGCCCACTCTGAACAGTGCATGGAAATAGGTGACAGGTGGACTTCGGGGAGGGCCCTCTGCCACTTGGCATAATGTTTTCAAAGTGCACCCATGTCCCAGCAAGTATCAGTATGATGTTCCTTTTTATTGCTGAGTAATATTCCAACATAATATTCTAACGACATGTGTTGCATGTCCTTTGATCAGTTGATGAACATTTAGATTGTTTCCACTTTTCTCATTATTATGCATAATTCTGCCTAACATTTTATTATAGACAGCTAGGTTACTTAGAAATATTATAGGCAGTCAGACAGGGTGAGGCCCTCAAAGGACTCAGTACAGAAGATGAAAACACATCACAACTGTGGGTGGAGGGTCACTCATCGAAGGCCAGCCTCAAGACAAAGGCCTCAGTGACTACACCTCCATACCTCCCCAGGGATAAACAAATAATGGTTAATATTCTAAAGTAGACATCACCACCTGGGGGGGGACCAGGACTTCCTGACCCCTCCCCTCCAGGAAGGGCCCTTGTGCTATCCGTGTGCCCTTGCTACACGACTTGCTTCCACATTGGATCAATATCACCTGAGCAACTATCCCTGTGATCTTATTGGTCGCCCATAGCTTTGTCCCACCTTATTCCCCCGCCTTGTGGTTTTGTACCCACTTCCTGACTTTGCTCTATAAAACTTCCTCTGAGAGGTGGGCTCCTGGGTAACCTGCTCTCCTGGTGCCCTCCTGTCTCCTTTAGGCAGGCACTGGCTTTGCTTCAATAAAATTCCTACTCTTAGCCTCCGCTGCTCCTCAGAACCTGTTCTTTGATTTGTGGAACACTAACTCAGTGTGTTGGGCCTCTAGCAGACTGGGAGTTACAATGTTTCCCTTATATCACTTGGAGGTTCCTGACAGTATTCCTGTAATAATTTGAGTACCAGTTTTTGTGATACATGCACTTTCAGTTCTCTTGGGTGTACGCCCAGGCATAGAACTGCTGGGTCATACAGAAACTGTACATGGACATTTTTGAGCAATTCCAGATTGTTCTCAGATAATATTTTGACCAATATTTTATTTATTTATTTATTTATTTTTACTTTTTGAGACAGGGCCTCAATATGTATCCCAGGCTGGCTTCAAACTCGTGGTGATCCTCCTGCCTCAGCCTCTCAAGTGCTAGGCTTGCAGGTGTGTGCCACCACATCCGGCCACATCCAGCCTTGACCAATATTTTAATACCATATTGGATTTAAGCAAGAACAGAATTTAGTCAGACCCAGAGAGCCACAAAACTGCAGAGACAGGAAGTAGAAGTGATTCAATCAACTTTAACCCAAACCACAGCTGCTGCATAGGCAAGAGATAAATTTTACCCAAATCCAGGAAAGCCCGTTGTGTAAGGGCCTATGTGTCGTCATCCACAGTCACCACCTCCAGAGGACCCTGGAGACCCACATTCTAGTCCCAACCTGGGCTAACACTGTGCAGCCTCAGGCAAATGCCTTCCTCTTTCTGGGCTCAGACTTCCCGTCTGAAGCGAGACATCACCCCTGCGTGTGCTCTCGCTGTTCAGCGCCCATCTCTAGTGTCCCATCCCTGGCCCTAGCACAGCTCTGTGAGTCAAGCCAGTGGGTGGCCGTGTGCTTTTCTGGTATCAGCATTCGCTCCGGGAGTTGCTACCATTGCCTTCTGGAAATTATTGGAATTGCAGGTGCACCCAGAGACAAGTGACCTGTGATTTGCTCAGTGGCCAAAAGCCTGATGTGCCTGGGACTGATGGCCTCAGCTCCCGTGGACAGACTCGTGCGTACCCAACTCTTAGACACTGCTGATGTGAGAATGAAATTCACCTCTGGGGAAAGAATGCCACTAACCAACAAAGGCACCCGCTGTACCACACCCTGCTTGTTTAAAATACTATTTGGCCCTTTAAAGACAAAAAAACTTTTTCTGCTGACCCCTAGACTATCCTGACTAGCAGAAATTTCACAGCACCCAGCACAGCGCAAGACCCCATAACACCCACCCTTCTGGAATACAGTATTTGCTCCATGCTCCATGGAGCCCCAGGCTTCCCGCACTCCACCCGCTGATCCTGAGTGGAATGTACTGGGGCCAGAAGTGCAGGACCCGAGGGAACAGAAGAGGGTTCCAGGTCTAGATTATCTGCCACCCACTGCCCACTCACTGTGCTGGGCATCAGCCCCCCTGCTTCTTGACCAGAGTGGCCCTCACCTGAGCCCAGTTTGCAAGGTCCTAGGGCCCGAACACCCTTGCCTCATCTGCTAATGCCACTATGTGCCTCAGCCTCCCCAGGACAAGGACCCCCACCTTTGCGGAACGTGTCTCCCATCGCTCCCCCTGCTGCAGGATCACAGCACCTGTGGCCCCAGACTGCAGGACACCAGTGGGGGACCTGTCCTCCTCCGCCCCAGGCCCCAGGCCTGGACCTCTCATCCAGAGGATTCCCGCAGGGTCTGCACCACCGTGGCCTGCTCAGAGGCACCACCCAGGAATCCAGGACCATCGCGCTGCCCCAGCCTCTGGAGTGCTAGGATTCCAGCACGTCGTACCGCTCCCCGCTTTAGGAATCTCTATCTTGATGCTTTTTATCCCCTTCTCCATCACTAAAATACATCCACTGCCCTGATTCTTATACACCAGAAAAAGTAAAGGAAATAAGGCACCTGTTAAGTGATGGAAATTCAGTCCCTCCAACCCCTCCTTCCCATATGTCCGTGCTTCTAGGCTCCTGGCGCTTTGATTTTTTCCAGGAGTCTGCTGTGCATCACCTTCCTGCCCAGTGGCTTGGGCAGGTTTAAGCCTTAGCATCTGCCCTGTAAATGACTAGGAACAAAAGGACCCCCAAAGGGGTCAGGAGGATTCCCAAAAGGACACAACAAAGGGGGGGGCATATTTGACAGGGCTGGAAGAACGCGACAGTGGCAAGTGGCAAGGTGCGGCTGTAGAGAGCGGGTGGACCCGCCTGGATGCAGAGGGACCCGATGACCACATGGTGGCTGCAGCGAGGCAAGGCCAGGAGCAGCGCGGAGGGCGGTGCACTGCGGTGCGAGGGCGCCCCCTAGCGGCCCACGGGAGTCGCGCAGCCCGGGCCAGGCAGCCCCGCACGGCCGGGCTCTCTCTGAATGGAATTTTTCTCTTGGAGCTGGGCACAGCTCACAGTCCTCTGTGCCGAGGGAACGCAGCCCCGCTAGAATAGAAATCATCTCGGGCTTCAGAAGCATTCGGTGGAAAGATTAAAGAGCCCAGCCGACCGAACATTCCTACGAAAGACGCTTGGAATTTTTAAACTTTTGGAAGAAAACCCAAGAAATATTAGGACATCAGTTTAAAAAGAAAATTCTTAAGACAACCGAGGTGAAAGATTGAGATCAACGGCACTAAAATTCTGTTTCGTCCAAAAAAACAAAAGACTGCAGGGAGACAAGCCAGAGCCTGGAACATCCTTGTAACACATACAGCCAGGCAAAGAATTGGTATCTAGAGCTAAAACTCGGTAAAACAAGAATGAACAGCTTGATTTTTTTCAATGAGGGAAAGGACATAAGCAGGCATTTCTGAAACGAAGGGACATAAAACGCCAAACAAACATGTAAAAAGATGCTCAGCTTTCTTGTTCAAAAAGGGAATGCAAGGTAGGGACCCGCAGACCCTGTGTAGGCAGAAATTTAAAACAGACAATACCGAGTCAGGACAGGGAAAGAGCGACGGAAATTCTTGTACACGGCTGGTGGGAACATGCACTGGCACAACCATGTCCGTGTGCTCTTATCTGATAAAAATAGCGCTATGCGCGCCTTAGGACCCAGCAATTGCACTTCTTGATAAAGATTAGCTCAAGTATATGCAGTCAAAGACGGAAACAGGCATTGTTTATCACGTCCCAGACTGGAAATAACCCAGGAGGTCCACCCACTGTACGGTGTATAAATGAATTACAGTTCATTCACACAGCTGCAGAATGAATGAACTTCAGCTGCACCCGCGGGCGCGGGGAGATCGCAGACGCGAAACAGCAAGCTGTGGCGGAAGACTGACAATCCAACTCCCTTATCAGAGTCCAGGGACAGAAAAAACTAAATAACATATTGCTTAAGGGTAGTATATGTGCTAAGGCTCCTTTGAAAAAGCAAGAGAAACGAGCACCAAATTGAGGGGACGCTAGTAAAGGAAATGCACCCGGGAAAGATAAATAGGGATTTCCAGGCAGTAGTAATATTTTTTTTCTGAAGTTTAGTAGTGGTGTGTTTCATTACTGTTCTTTAAATTATACTTGCATGTCACCTGTATTCTTTAATGTGTGAACATTTTAGCAAAAATATTTTTTCAGGAGTACGAGCTGGATTTTTCAGAGGATAGGTTGACCCCTATCAGAGGGTTGTTTTCTGCATGGCTGAAATCTGTGTGAATTGGGGTGAGGGTCAGAGAGCTGGACTCCCCTCCCCCCCCCCCCGCCCCGCAGGCTTGCTCCTCACGGGTTTTAACTGGACTCTCTCTGGGCCTAGACCCTGCTTTGTCTGTGAAACACAGCCAGGAATGAGCTGAGTATCAGGAATTCAGGATGACGATCAATTAGAACCTACTGCTGCAGCTATTCGTCCCTCTGTGACATTTGCTCAGTGCAGTGACGGCGAACCTTTTAGAGACCCGGTGCCCAAACTGCAACACAAGACCCATTTACATATTGCAAAGTGCCACCCCCGCAATTAAGCCTGAATACAGAGGTTTCAGCATAGAAAAAAGAATACGTGCATTAAACACACACAGACACACAGGCACACAATAACAGAGTTTTCAATGATACAAACAGCTGGCTATGGCACATGTAAGATGACCCTATGGGAGAGTTAATTTGTTTCATCTGTTTGCAGCTTTGCCACCACTGAGGTAGGGTTTCACAATTTGTAAAAAGACTATTATATCAGTTTTGTAAAATGGTGTTTTGCAAAAACACGGTTGTGTCATAAACCCACCTGTACCCCCACTGAGAAGTAGCTAGAGGTTGTTTGTGTGCCTACTGTAAAGATAAAGAAAACAGTCACAGAAAGTCAATGAGATTCTGCTGTGAGCACCCCCCACCCCAGTCCTGCAGCATCCTCCACCCCCCTCCTGGGATGGGCCAGGCTGTGCCTGTATCCCCAGCTGCCAGGCCTCGCTGGCTTCTCTGGGCTTGAGTTATGCTCTATTTGTCCCAGTCTTTAGACTTCTATTTCTTCTTTTCCAGATGCTGTTTTACCTAGCTAGGGTCTGTTTACAAGATTTCTTTACTCCTTGTGCTCTCCCTCTCCCTCCTTCTCTCTCTCTCTCTCTGGATTGGGTATAGCTATGTCATCCAGGTTGACTCTTGAACTCCTGGGCTCAAGCAGTCCTCCTGCCTCAGCCCCACAAGTAGCTGGGAGTACAGGCACATACCCCATGTTGGGCTTTATATGGTTTTCTACTTCCTTCTCTGTATACTAAAGTATTGATGCTTGTCCAGATGGACACGTCTGTGGAGTGGCAGCCTGGCACAGGAACCCTACAGGCAGGCGCTTATTCCACTGAGCTACATCCCCAGCCCCAGGAACCCTACAAAGAGCACAGTCATCTCTGCTATTCTCAACGGGCGCAGCTAAGAATAGTTTGAAAGCTGCTTGGTCATTTCCCAAGCCATGGGCCTAATGACATCATAGCTGTAGGAACTGATTAATGAACCTAAACCTCTATTTCCAAATATGTCACCCCATGAGTTAAGAAATTAAGTTAGGTAGTGCCTAGTGCTGAACCAAGTGTGTTAACTGAGTGTTAGTTCCCCCCTTCATCTAATCATCCTAGAAAGCCATAGTAAGACATTCAGCCGAGCAACCTTGCTGATAACCAACACCTTCCACCTTAGGCAGGCTCGGTTTCTGATGTGCACTCTACTTTTAAGAGACTGTCTTGGTTACTTTTTTCTTGTTGCTGAGACAAAATACCCAACACCCAAAATATAGGAAGGAAAGGTTTATTTAGCTTACAGTTTGTGGAAGTTTCAGTCCATACTTGGGTGGTTCTGAGGCAGAGCAGCACATGACAGAAGGAAAAGGTTCATGGCAGCAGAGCACAGCAAAAACAACCAGCGAAAAGGAGGAATGGCTGCAAGCAGCCTCTTTTCTTCCCTTACATTGTAAACAGCCTACCCCTACCCAGGGGGCGTGTAGCTCTCACACAGTCTCCACGCCCTCCAATTCCACAGGCTCAGGATGTATACAAAGTAAACACCCTGACTTCCTGCGGAATCACTGGGCTAAACCTCTAGACTCCCCAAGTTGACACAATGTATCAACAAGTTGACACAATGTATCAACCATAACAGAGCCGCTTGCATGCTAGCAAGATTCTAGATACTGAACAGACCAAGCTGGTGCTACTGTTGCCAGAGAAGACAGGCTCAGAGGTCTTACTGCTGGAAACCTAGGAAAAGGAGACGGACCAAGTCAGAAAGGATCCGGAGCTGTGCTCTGTGATCTCCCAGGGTAGAGGAGGCTGAGCTTGGGGTCGGGGAGGGAGGGAAAGGAGAAGAAGCCAGGAAGAGAAGAACTGTAGCCTGGCACATTCCCAACAGATGAAAGACAGGAGAATCTAGAGCCTACCAGCCTGGCCCGGGAGCTTCCTCAGGGCAGGGCCCTTCCAGCAGAGACGCACAAGGACATCCTGCAGTCTTCAGAGTCACCAGGAAACAAATGAACTCTCCAATAACATCATTTTAATTTGTACTTTTATAACCTGGGCTGCTGTCCAAATTTCTCACACATCTGGGAAATCATGTCATTTCCACTGTTAGTTAAGCGCATCGTGGGTGTTAGGGAACTGCTTTTCTCACTTAGCAGCTCCGGGCAGCAGGATAGACTTGTACTCTAGGTCCTGGAATGGCGGAGGTTCCTTGGGACAATTCCGGAAGGAGTTGTTAACCCAGTGAATAACACAGTAACTACCATGCTGACCATTTGAGCTGTAATAGTGCCATTTTCTATTGCTTCTCTATCTTTTGAGGGAAGACACCCAATCAGGGCCTCATTCATATTTTTAACCGGAATATAAACGGACATTTCATGCCAGAGCAATTATAAACAGTGTGTGTGAAAGAAAGAACCTGCCTACTGTTATCCAATGAAATACAGATGAAAGCAAATTTGGAACCTTATCGGAAAATACTAATTTTCAAAAACGTTTTAAAGCAACAATATTCAAGACGCTGAATGCCGCAACAAAACCACCTCACTAATATAATATTGGTAGCATTGTAAATTCTTAATAGTTCTTCTAAAAAAAAAAAAATAGTTCTTCTGAGAAGTAATACGACAACACCTAGGAAGAACCATATTAATGATTTTTGAGAAGTAGTGCAATAAAAATCTGCATAAAAACATCAGCAATATCTACTATAGCAACAACAAAAAATCCTACTAGGCTTAAGAAAATTGCTACATAGATTTTAATACAGCCATGCATTTACCTCTTACATAGCTATATGATACTTACAAAGATTAAGTAGCAACACTGAACAGTGTTTACGGTGAATAAAATATAACAAACTTCAGGATAACATATATGATTATAGCTCTATAATAATGTTTATACTAGTGTACAAGAGCTAGAAGGTTTTGAAATAAAAACGGCTATCGTGTTTAGGAGGCAACCAATTATGCTTTAAAAACTTTTTTATTTTTATGTTTACATGCCATTATGTCATCAATTAAATAAATGAGTAAATGGGTCAATTTAAAAATAATTACTCTCATCACCAAATTTCCCTGCTAGATAGTGAGGAACCCTGCCTGATTCAGTGATGCTTGCCAAAGCATGTGTCTGGCACGTGTTAAGTGCTCTGTAAATATTTGTGGGTTTATTGCTGTCAGCCTCTCAGAAGGATTTCATAAATCACTGATAAAGACCTCCTGCTTTTGCAAACGTGTCTTTTTGCCAGCACCTCCCATCTCCAAAACCACGTTGGTATCCAAGCAGCTGTTGGAGACCCAGCATCTTCCCGCCTCCAGAGTTTCACTGGCAGGCAGGACGAGGACATCCCGGCGAGGCTTCCAGAGCCCAGGGCCTCTCTTTACCTTCTCCTCGGGGCAGATGATCACTGGGACATGGCAGGGAGTTTGACTGCTCCTCATGGGGACGCTGACTCTTTGCACCAGCAGGTGGCAGTCTGCATGCCTCCTCAGGTGGAGCGGAACCCACACCTCCCGTGATACTTGGGGAGTGACTTATTCAACCTCCGTGACACAGTCTACCCTCAGTCAAAGCAAGCCAGGCCCAGGGTGTGACGAAGGTGCCCAGCCATTGGCACTACCATCTAGAAAACAGTTGCCAGTTGTATGATTCAGGTACATTTGCAGTTCTGTGTTTCTTTTGCATTGCTGCAAAAGTGATATCAAAGTCTATCTAAGCAGCCCTTTCCTTCTTAAAATAGTATCACAGTTTTGTTCCCATTCTTCCTCTGCTGATGACCAAATGCTTCAGGGAAGGTTGAGCCCACAGGTGGCCTGGAGAGCAGAGCTGCTGTGACTCTGAGCTGCTGCTGCCTGAGCCCACGTGGCCGTCCCTTTCCTTACAAAGTGACGATAGATCTGGCCAGCGGGGTGGAGGGAAGTCAGCTGGGAGGATTCCAGTAAGACTTTCTTTGCTTGTACAAAGGCACAATCGCAGGAATGTCCCCTGGTTTCCTTTGAGGATGTCTTGCTTAAAACTAAAGCAAATATCTTCCAGCCCGAAAGGGCAAGTGGAGCATCTCAGAGAACCTGACCAAGCCCGAGCTGCCCTCCCACCACCAGCCTCCCTGTCATTGTCTAACCCATTTTATTTGGATTTCCTGGTATTGACAATGTTCCGCTGGTATATCAGCCATTTGTTCTCTATCATGTCTGTAATAACCTTAGCACTGTCTGGAACATAGAACAAAAACATTTGTCACAGGGTAAATGGATGAAGAGTGCCCTTGGTGTAAAAGGGTGTTGAGTTTTCTGGTGGTCTTAGTGTTAACTTTTTCTGGTTTGTTTTGTTTTGTTTTAACAGCAACTGAACTGTTGACTAGGACTGCTGGCTCCAGGGCCTAGAGCCATGGGTAGTGGCAGACAGATTGGATTAAGTCCAGCCCCGTCACTTGCCAATAAAGTGCTTTCAGGCAGATCACGGACCTTCTCTGAACATGCCTGTAGTGTGGGCACCACACCCAGTGCTTTACAGGGTTGCTGTGAGTGTGAAAAGACAAGCAGCCATGGCCGGCCACGCGGGAGAGGCTCCACAGTGCATGCACGCCCCTCCTCCGTGGTGCATCTGCAGGTGCCAGGCACCAGCACCAAGATGAGCTGCGCTGAGTCCCTGCTTGACCTTGAGAAGGGCCTTGCGGGCAAGGGGCGGAGTCAGACAACCAGTCAACCAGTCAACCCAGTAACCAGTGTTAATAGCACCACAAGCAGAACAAAATGACATCATACGCTCCCACAGACACATTATCACCCTGGGATGCGCCTGCCAAATTGGTCCAACATGGACTGGCCACAAGAAAACACCAAACAAACCCAACGTGAGTGAGGTACCTCTTACCAAATTACCATCCTGACATTTCAGAAATTAAGTTGTCAGGATGGCTTAGTGGCAGAGTTCTCGCCTAGCATGCCCAAGGCTCTAGTTTGATGAGAAAGGGGGGGGGGGGAGAGAGAGAGAGAGAGAGAGAGAGAGAGAGAGAGAGAGAAAATGACAACCATCACAAAAAAAAAGACCAAGAAACTGAGGAACTGTTCTGGGTTAATAGACGTGAGACGTGAAAACTAAATGCGATGCATGACCTAGAGTTTCCTTTTATTATAAAAGACTTTACTGAGACAGTTTCTAAAATCTGTAGATCAGATAATGCAAGGTAGTTCCAAGGGAGGAAAAGTTTTAAAAATCTTTAAAGGTGTTAGTACAGTCAAGTCCTAAAGCAGACAGGGACGTTGTGGATGGGAAAGGGGGTTGAAGGGAATTAATTCCAGACTAAGGAGGCATCCAGGAAGCCAGCGGGGTGGGGAGCCACATTTGAGCAGGTTCTAGAGAGGACAGTGGAAGGAAGGGACTTTGGGGGCCAGGGAGTGTGAGTGAGCGTGGCCTGAAAGTAAGGGTGGGCGTGGCCTGGAAGTAAGGGTGGGCGGTTACCAGCAGGCAGTAGGCCGCTGGGCCAGTTGCAAAAGACCTTGAACTGCTCGTCAAGGCACTGGGCTGTATCCTCTATGCAGGGGTGCACAGTGGGGAAGAGCAAGCTCCATGTGAAGGAAGCCGCAGGTGAGTGCTACAACCTCTGGGGTTGAAAGAAGACGTTAAGGTCTTTAGCAAATGCCTTTCAGCCAGAGCTAGAAGCTGCATTTACACCCCCAGGGAGGCGGCGACAGGCTGGTTTCAGGACTGGGATTCCAATTTGCTGTGCCTGGCAGAGGCCAGGGAACAACTAGCTGACCTGCAGGGGCACCTCCGGGCGGAGTTGGAAGGTGGGGCAGAGATGCGCCTGCGCACAGCCTGGAGCGGGGAGGCGGCCCTCTCTGCAAATTCAGAAAACCAGCTACATTTTACCTGTCATGGCGAACTTGGGCTTATCCAGTCAGCCACATATGAGGAGATCTAGCCAGGCCTGCCGTCATTTCACCTCAGGAGGCCCAAGGCCTGCTCATAAATTCGGTTCCTTTTACTGCGCAGCACCTGGGCATTGTAAAGCAAATTGAGGCAATCCGTTCACCGGTTCACCGGACACTCCACAGATATTTTCCCAGTGCCATGGTGTGCTTAGGAGGCTGAGGCAAAAGGGGAAGGGGAGGGGGGCGGGTGGGAAAGCTCAGAGTTTGTTAACCCTAGAGAGATTTTTCTCACCAGGCTTCCACTTGGCACAGCCCTGTTAGATAGGGATTTGTTTCTTACCAATCTGAAAAGGAAATGCTACCGCGAAGCCTTCCTTGCTTCATGAGGACAGGGCCGTGGCGTGAAGGAGCATCGTGAGTTGCATGTGAAAGGCTCCCAAAGCAGGATGAGTCCCACGCCCGGGGAATTTTCCCTAGGGCACCTGCGTTCCTCCTAAGCAGCTCACGGTCTGCTGCTGCTGGTGGTGGTGAAATGCACACATGCTAGGCGTCGGCCACGCAGCAGTGCACTTTCTTTCCCTTCTCCAACACCAAACACAGCCCCTGCAGGACGGATTTCTTACACTAAGGGACCAGGGTTCAGAGAGGTTGCTGGGTTTGTCCAAAGCCCCACCGCTAGTTAGGAGCACAGCCAGGATCTGAATTCGGATCTTCTTGCCTATAAAGGTTATGCCTTTTCTGGTGTCTGCCATCTCCCACCGCTCCAAAATGGGAAAGACATTTCTGGTAAATGAGCAAAAGCATCACCTGCCTCAGTGGGTCTCAAAGTTGAGCAAGCAACAGCATCACCTGGAGGGCTTATCAGACTGAGGATTAGAGCCCAGAGAGGCTCCTTAGTGCTGAGGCAGGGCCTGTTAACCTGCATGTGGAACAAACCCAGATTTGCTACAGATGCTGAGGGTCCTGGGGCCTCACTCTGAGATCCTCTGCTTTGTGGTAGCAGCCAGGGACTCTACTGGCTCCCCTGCTTTTTCTGCTCAGTTCCGCATCTCCAAACTCTGCTTACACCTGCGTCCCTTCCGAGGAGCCTGTCCAGGGCCTCACTTACTCAGCTGTTCCCAGGGCCCTTCTCTCCTCAGGTCACCGATCTCCCCCTCCAGGGTCATCGCCAGGCCTCCCTGGGCCTCGCTGACTTGGGCTTCTCTGCAGGCTGCACTTTCCCTTCGTCACATGTGGCTGTGAACTCTTGGCCCTTCACACCTTCTCTTGTCTGCAGAACTTTGGATTGGCGATGAGGAATCTTTTGCAGGGTGATGGGAGTTGAGGATTCAACTGTGTGAGCTGGAAAAATAAGCTTTCTAGCAGCTTGGACCTTCCCAAGTCACGGTTTCACAAGGGAGCCTCGTAGGTATTTAGACTTGACGAGATATTTGTGGAAGAGGAAGGAAACAAACACGGAGATTCTGTCGTGGGTCAGACACACGGCCTCAAGTTCAGTATGTGTCGGGGCATTTACCCTTCATGGTGACCCACCATGATCATCATTGTAGCAGATGAGAAAACAGAACCTAAGTTCAGTGATGAGTCATGCTTGCAACACTAGTTAGTGGTAGAGCCAGGACTTTAACCAGCTCTGCCTGAGTTCTTTGCTCAATCACAGACCGAACCATTTATTAGGCTTCAGGCCAGACTGTGAGTTATGCTTACAGTAAGGCTTAATAAGACAAGCTCGGGCTGGGGATATAGCTCAGTGTAATAAGTGCCTGCCTGGCAAGCACAAGGTCCTGAGTTCAATCTCCAGTACCGCAAAAAAAAAAAAAAAAAAAGACAAGCTCGAGTGTCATTCAGGGCTCTATGCCAGGCAAACAGGGCGGGCTGAGCTGGAGAAGCCAGTGGGACGATGGGAGGAACTGGTCAGTACCAGGTGAGAAGGTCCAAGCGCCAGGGACATGCTGCGTGGGAAGCAAGCATTACTAGGAGTAAGCTCAGGTGAACAGGACCCAGGACCTCAAAAGGAAGGCGGCAGCAGCTGGGGGCCTCACTCAGACAAAGCCAGACGGGGCTCGTCTCAAGAGATGTGGCCCATCTCCCTGTTCAGGCTTAGTCCTCTGCCCCTCATTGTCCTAGGTGTTGACACTACCTTTATAACTATTTTAAAAATAAAGCACCCTTGTGTCCAAAGAGCTCCCAGCTCAGGTACAGGTACGAGCAGCCGACAGAACACAGCCAGGTGAGTATGATTTTGAACATGGCTGTTTGTAACTTAGAGCCCCAGTTGCATACACACAGGACATCCAGCGACCTTCACAGGGAAGTGACACAGGTGGGAGAGGAAGGACACAATGCTAAATTACATCTGCCCTTGCACACATGGCCTCTTGCGGGCCCTTGGTGCAGCCGCAGGACCCCAGCAGAGGAATGAGCAAAACTCCCTCTTCGTGCAGAGGAGCGGCAGGGAGGCAGGGAGGTCCCTGCAGGTGGAGGGGACCTGGCCGTGCTTACCTTGTGTCTAGGCAGGGGCTCTGCCCTGAGCCACGTCTCCTGTCCTGCAGTTTTAGCCTTGGCTGGGAGGAGGCCAGGGGTTTAAGACTAGCCAGTTGGAGTTTTCCATTCCAACCTGCAAGGCTCCAACCTCTTAACATCTGTCCTTTTATGACAGCTCCCTCCAGAGAAGCCAGTGTGTCCAAGTCACCAGTGTCTCAGGGGTTGATGAGGGCTTGCTTGGGAACAAAGACCTCTCTTTCCCATCTGTTCATCCGTCTTCTCCTCCCCTTCCCATCTTTCCTCCTTAATGACTATTGTCCAAGAGCCAGTCATGGAATGACCATGAGAGACCAGGGTCCCCACAGAGGTCATCTGCCCTCCCTGAGTAAGGGAGAGACAAGCTCAGTCTGGCACTGGTGAGAAATTGAGCAGGAGACCAGAGGGGAAGATTTCAATGTGTGTCTGAACTAGTGAGGACTGAGAGCAGGTTCCAGGCTCAGATTCGGCAGGATGGCTTTACCCTAACAGCCCAGGGATGGGATGGGGGGGGCGGGA
The DNA here is from genome assembly GCA_004027595.1 of Dinomys branickii. Taxonomy (NCBI): domain Eukaryota; kingdom Metazoa; phylum Chordata; class Mammalia; order Rodentia; family Dinomyidae; genus Dinomys; species Dinomys branickii. The sequence continues at coordinate 231,921 of PVLD010000835.1, forward strand.
GGGCGCTGGAAAGGGAACATGCACATTAGGGGGTTGTGGTTAGCTGAGCCAGTACCAGGGGAGCATCCAGCAGGAGGCGCAGCAAGCACCCCCACCCAACACCAATGTGGGTGTGCCCGCCCTCCGGGTCCTCCAAGGTGAGTACTTGGATGGCACCACACGGAACTGCCTTGTCAGTGGGCCCCCCCAGCTGAAGCAGGTGGGGCCTGCCCATCCCTCTCCCCACAGCACCAGATGACAGTGACACAGGCAGGAGAAGCCCCCAAAAGTCAGAGGAACCAGCAATGCAACCCCCCTCCATCACCATCACACACCTGCCACAGGGCCTGCCAGGCAGAGGAGCAAAGGGCCGAGGAAGAGGAAGGACAATGATGTAACGAACCACACAGTGATGCGGATTTTAACACGGAAGGAACTAGACACCTGGGAAACCTTAGAGGGACCCAAAGTGTTGGTTAGAAGCCAAGCGTGGAGGAGCACACCTGTAACCCCAGCACTGCAAGAGGCTGAAGCAGGAGTTCCAGTCCCACTTAGCCAACCTAACTAGATTCTGTCTCACGGTAAAAATAAAGGGGAGATGTAGCTTGGCAGGAGAGCACCTCTGGGCTTGACAATCCACAGTGCCTCCCACCATGAAAAAATGTTGGGCCTAAGCCTGTGGAAGGAAGGCCCATGCTCAGAAGGCTGGCACAAGGAAGAGAATAAGGTCAGTTCCTACTGCCCACACGAGAGTGACAGTTCAAGCAAGTGCAACACCCAAGCGTCATGACAACACTTGGAGTGGTTTTCTTTCTTTGTTTTTGGATTTTTCTTTTTTTTTTTGAGACAGGGTCTCACTGTGTAGCCCGGGCTAGCTTTGAACTCCCCCCAGTCCTCCTTCCTCAGCCTCCTGAGTGCTGGGATTACAGGTGTGAGCCGCCACGCCCAGCTGGTTTTGTTTTGTAATTGAAGTGAAGCTCAAATAACATAGGATTAGCCTTTAAAGTATAAAACTCAGTGGCATTTAGAGCATTCAAAGGCCATATAGCCACCACTTCTGTCTAGTTCTAAAGCTTTTCCATTCTCCTGAAGCGGTTTTGATGCCCACTTTGCCAGTGAGCTCTTAGGGCTCAGGAACAAGGAGGGACTGATTCAAGGTCCCAGGTCAGGTCAGAGCTGAAGCCAGCTCCTCTCACTGCCCTGGAAGGAGGGAGCAGAGTGCTTCACGCTTTGATAAGAGCATCTGGGCTGGTTTCCTGGTCCCTCCAGTGTCTCACAGACAGATTCATCTCCTACCGCCAGGCTCTCCCCAGTCACCCTCCCCAGCCTTCTCCCAGGGGTTTCTCCATAGCATCCAGGTGCAGGCTGAGCTCCCTTCTGTAACAGAAGCGTAACCTTCATGTTGATGCAACCACCGGGCAACTTGTTCCTCTGAGCACAGGTACAGCAGGAAATGTTCCCCAAGGCTCTGACTCCTCACGTAGGTGATCCTGGCTCAGCCTCCTCTTTATCTTGCCATCCTCGGCAGGCCCGCTGCGTTTGCACTTCAGAATTCTCAAGTGAGCTCCAACACAGCTCTGCAAACTGCAGAGTATGACCCAGGGACCCCCTCACTTGACCCGAGGGGAGGGATGGCACACTCCCATCCCTCCACCAGGATTGGCTCAATTATTTTAAGGTCTGTTATGGTTTGTGTCTGCATGTCCCCTCATGCAGTCATGGGGCGGGCTTATACATTTTTGATTGATCCATGGTCCAATGCTGGGATTATGGGTGTGAGCGCTACACCCACCCTGGGGCGGATAGTTTGCATATGTAAGGGAGAAAAAGAGGCTGCTTGCTGCCACTCCTCCCTCTTGCTATTGTTGCTTTTGCTGTCTTCTGCTACCATGAACTGTTGCCCTCTGCCATGTGCCACTCTGCCTTGGAGCCAGCCGAGTGTGGAGTGAAACCTCCACAAACTGCAAGCTAAATAAACGCTTGCTTCCTTAATTTTGAGTGTCAGGTATTTTGTCTCAGCAACCAGAGAAAAGTAACCAAGACAAGGTCAAATGATGACTGCAATGCAGATATTAAATCTCTTGGTGCTAATACAGGTTCATCAAAAAGATGTTCATGGTATATTGTTAGATGCCAAAGGTAAAATCATATATATATATATATATATATATATATAATTCTGTCCAAAAGAAAACATGTATCTATGCAGAAAAAAGGGTGTACATATGCTCCTAAAGCAAGCACATGTTTTCATAAGAAAAAAATCTGAAAAGATATATTGTTTATAGCGGTTAGTCTTCTCTATTTAGTGTGGCTTAGAGTATGTTTTTCCTTCTGCTTGTTTTCATGTTTGCTGCTGCTTTCTATAAAAATGTGGCACCTGTAAGTAAAAGAAAATGAAGTAGAAAAGAATTTCTATAGTGCTTTGTTTCCCTCCTCAGCTCAGCTTCATGGCACAATTAATTGTGTGTATGTTCGAGGTATGAAAAAAATATACTACACATTAAACAGTATAAATGTTATTAGAGTAACAGACAAATTGCCACTGATCCCCTCAAAATACCCTCTACACACACACTTCCAACAAGTTATCCAGTTAGTCTTGGCACTTTCTGAAGCGGTTGTGGGAGTCCTCTTTTGTGAGTCTTTAGTTGTCCTATTTTGTTGTCATGATGTCCTGAATTAATTCAAAACGTTTACCTTTCACGGTCATTTCCGGCTTTGGGGAAGAACCAGCAGTTGCATGGTGCCAGATCCCAGGAATAAAGTGGATGAGGACACACCTTACTGTTTTTATGAGCCTGCCTTTCCACTAAATGACACTTGGCAGTGACATTCACTGTATAAGTATATATAAATCACAACTCATAAAGCCACTCATGAAAGAGGACTTCCAGAACTGCTTCAGAAAGTGGCAGGAGTGGTGGGGTGTGTTAGAAGCAAGAGGGAGCGTTCTGCGGGGGATTCCTGGCACTGTGTCTTACTGTAACAAATGGTTGCAATAAAATACTGCATATTTTGATCTCCGTCTTCTCCTCACCTTTAGGATGTGAATCTTGTCTTGTTTTACCCTTTCTGTTGCATCTCCATGACGCACCCCAGAATGAATTAGCCGACTGATGAGTAAACTTGGGTTCCACTCTCCATCACGGCACCTGAGAACAAGACCCTGAGGCCGAGCCCTTGGCCACCCTCCAGAACGTTTGGAACTTCTAGGGCCTGGAGACTTCCTGCCCAGGCCACCACAGTGTGACGGGCTCCCAAGGCCAGTGTCTCAGGGAGAACCCTCGGGTCCGCAGGTGCTCTCTTGTGCTCAGGTTACCTCTTCACGGGACCTCCTTACTACAGGGCAGGATGTTTCATCACCAGGGCAACCAGGAGGGAAATAGGCTGGGAGCAGCTGGCCACTTTGAGCTTGACTCTGTCCTGTTAACTCTCGAGAGGCTCCAGGCTCACCTCAAGTTTGTGGTTGCAGGATGTAAAATTCTTCCATCCTGTGGGGGTTTTCTGCTTCGTCATTTGTCTCTCTTTCTCAGGTCTGCTTGACATGTAGCTTTTGTTCTCTCTGAAATTTAGCAGCACAACTAGTCTTGTTTTTCCAGCTCACCTTCGTATCTTTTTTCTTTGTTCCCCATGTCTTATGATCAAAACTGTTCACCCAAAATGGGTGAATATGTTTTCAGTGTGTCACAAACCAGTTGGCTTGTCAAAATCAAAAATTTTCTCGAGAGAAGACACCTCCGGGGACAGCTTTTGTGAGTTTGTTGCTGGCCCCTCCACCCCGTTTTGTTCCGCTTTTCCCCCTTGGTTTTCCTGTCCTGCCTCCACTGTGCGCATTTCTCAGCTGCGCTAGGGCAGCAGCTCCCTCTGGCCTGGCCTGCTTGGTGTGAGGTGTGAATTCTTGCACTCCCTGGTGAAGCTCGGAGGTCTCATCAGGAAGCCAGAGAGCTCAATTCCTCAACCATAACAAAACTTGCACGGCCTGTACTGTCTCATCCCATCTTTTGGCCCTGTTAAGACACCCGCTAATTAGGCTCTATTTTTGGAAGTATGTCACTAACAAAGTTGTTTCCTGGGAGTTGAGCCAGAACAGTTTAAATACACTTGCCTTGCCCAGCACTGAGACTCAGTTGTTGAAAGAAATTAATTGAGCCCTGTGAGGCTGAGGCAGGAGGATCACTGCAGCTGGGCTGAGTAGTGACTTAGAGAAAACCTGCCTCAAAATACAAAATAAAAGGCTGGGGATGTAGCTCAGTGTAAAGGCCCTGGGTTCAATCCCCAGTACCACAGAAAGAGATGGAATTGAACACAATCAAACTTCATCAAGTGAACAGGCAATATAACAGCCTTGCAGGGAAGGGGTATGCACTCCTTAGCCACCGCCCACCTGGAGCCCTGGTCTCGGAAGTCCTGGGAGGAAGACAGTGCAAGGCCCTTCCATGGGGCTGGCTGTTTCTCTTTTAGCTCATTGCTTTGTGGCTTCACATTGGTTTCTATAGTCACTGCCTTGTTTATATGAGTTAAATACTATGTAATTTTTCAATTTACTGAAAATTTCAGAGAGAATAATTTCTGCTCTCCAGAGGCTCCTAGTTGGTTGAGCGCGGGTGGAAATCACACCCCTCTCCTCTCTGAAGTTCAGCCCATTCAGAAGTTGACCCACCCACGGGTGCGATCAGCTCAAAGCATTGGCTTGTTACTTGCAAAGCTGGATGGGAGACTGTGGGGGGCTGAATACATTTCTCCTCTTTTCTTCTTGGGCTGCTTGGTGGAGTACCCTGCTGGGCTGACTCCTCCTGCTGGTGGAGAAGAGACAGGAGAGAAAGCCCAGAAGAGACAGGGAGACCTGGGGCCTTCCTTCCTGGGCATGGAGAGACAGTCCACTGGCTGGAAACGCTGAGACCTGGCAGGAGGTCCAGGGTCAGTGAGCTGCACTTGGCAGCTCTGCAGCTGGCAGTGTGGCTTTTACATGACAGAGGGGAGGAGTGGGGTCAGAAGTGGCCAGGGAGCTTTAGCACCATCCCGAGGTGAACCCAAATGGCGGGGTCTAGACCTTAGGAGGTCTCTCCGCCTCTTAAGTCCTGTTTTTGCATTATACTGCCTAAGCTCTCTGAGCCTCAGTTTGTCCTTCTGTAACGTGGAAATAACACCTGCTACAGAGTTGGCACGGGAACTGGCTGTGTAGTCTAGGACAGTGGTCGAGTCTCCCCTCCCCTCCTCTCCCCTTCCTTTTTTCCTTCCCAGTGCCAGGCTGCACCCCTAGGGTGCCCACGTGCACCTCTCTGGGGTTGGCTGTCCTCAGTCATAAGGAGGCCAAGATCTTGACTTGTAGGTACCATGATCTACGCATCCCATTTCACATACATCATTAATTGGCTCACGTTTCTGATCATCACAGTTTTCGCAGAGAAGCTGTAGGGGGCGCTCACCTCCTTCCCCACCTCTGCTCAGCCCCACTCAGGTTCTCCTGAGACTCACACCCTGAGGGACCCAAAGCCAGTTGTTTACCACTGACAGTGACTATAAGAAACCAGCCTGGACCCACAGAGCAATGAGCTAAAGGGCAAACCTCCCAGGAGGGGCCCTGGCGCTGTCTCCCACAGGGAGACCCTGGGTCTGGCTCGAGCGCCTCTAGGGGCCCAAAGGCTCCTCCATCCCAAGGGCTGCATTCTAGCCCTCCAGTAGGTTTGGATTCTGTTCAACTCAACTCAATCCCTTTCAGCGTTGTGCCTGGTGCTTCATTCAGCTGAGCCAGTTCGGGGGACTAAATCATCAGGGGTTTTCCTACTTTCAGGTGCACAGGCGGCAGTTCATGCTTTCCAGACTCTTTCATTCTCCTAAAAATTATCAAAAACTCCGAAGAGCTTTGGTTTACGTGGGTCCTAGCAGTGAGGAAACAAAGTTACAGCACATTCAAGACCTTAATTAGTACTTGTAATTCACCCAATGGGCGGTGCCTCATCCTATAAAACAGAACATGTGAGAACAAAAAGACAGATGAGTGCTTTCAGATCTACATTTCTTGGGAAGGTCAGAGATGCGAGAACTTCTCTAGATGCCAGCTAAAGCCGGTCTTCTTTTTTGGTAGGGTTTGGCTATTCTCTTTCTTTCTTGATTTCCTAGAGGTCACATTAGCCTTCCTTTTTAGCTTGGTGATAGACAACTTTGTCGTGAGTGACTCCATTTTAGTTTTGCCTACTGGGCAGGTAATGAGAGGAGTTCTGTGCAAACCAATGGCCTCCTACGATTTTGTTTAGAATGTCTATCAAAGTTTGATATATTAGAAATTAAAACTGAAAACTAAATGTAAGGTTTATGAATCAATTTAAAAATAAATGTAAACACTACGTGTTAACATAATATGCTTTATGGAAAATAATTCTATTTTTCAAATTAGGGAGATGAGCGGCATTGTTTCACACTCTGCAAACCTCTTTATGGTCTAGCTTGCTAAAAGACAAAGGGAATCTCTCCACCTGTATCTAAATATTGCAATATATTATTGTTTTGGGCAAAGTAAGTGAGGAGCAGCTATAAACACATAACTAGAAAAGATAGGAATATTTTAACACTCTTTTCTGATAGTTATGGATGTGTCATTCAGTCTGTAGACAACTCCACCACATATACCCGACAGAAGGAGAGTGAGTACTATTATCAAAATAACTTTAACCTCATGAACTCCCTGAAAGAGCCTGAGGGACCCCTGTGGGTCACTGGATCGCACTTCTAAAACTGCTCTCTCTGTGAAATTCTTCAACATACCAGCTTGTTCATCAAAGACTTATTTAAAACAGAGGAAAATAAGAACAAACCAAATATTTTCAACGATCAGCAGAGTGAATAAATGAATCATGGTTCATTCATACAACTTAATTGCAATGAAAATGAAACTCTTCCCCTCATCTTTGCATATGAGAAGTTCATTATATATTAAGAGTGTCCTTGAGCTTTGACTGAGTAGCCCATGGATTGGTGTACACTAGAGAATTAATCACAGCCTTATGCAAAGTAGGTCCAGAGAAGGGTGAATGAATGAACATGGCCAAAACCTGGTAGGAGGGGCAAATCCAGCCGGAGCCGCTTAACTTCCTGTTGCGGTGACTTGTGTCATGTCAACCTCTTCCTCAGCTGGAGACATTTCATGTTTTGAAGCACTCAGCATCAGACTAGTGATTAAAATCTAACTTCCTGCCTTAGATGATGTTTATGCAGCAGCAAAATACTTTGCAAACAGTAGGATTTGGTAAACACAAGCCCATGCAGAATTCAGCAAATTTAAAAAAGACCTTTGGAAACCTGGAAGCACAAAACTAAAACAAGTACATTTTGTACTTAAAGCTGGGTTTTCTTTGCTGGGGTAGAAACATTTCAAGGCAAAATATTTGTATGCTTGTGATCCCTGCTTACGAAAGGAGACAGGGACAATGAAGACATTCATGGAGGCCAAGTGGGTCACTGAAGTGACTGATATGTACACATGACTCTGCAGGCTGCAGGTTCTATGAATGGAATTGTTTCCTAAAGGGCGCCACTCCCTACCCCGCCCCCTCACCCCTATGTACACGCAAATGCGTGTGCACGGGCGCACGCGCACACACACACACACAGTTCTTCAGCACAAAGGTGCAAGTCATAGTATCACAGTGGCCAAAGATGACCACACTGGGAAGGACCTCCCATAGGATACGCATGCATCCGTACCTCAAACACACACCTATATTAGTAGTTAGTACCTCAGGTACCCAGAGGCCCTATCCTGGTTTGGGAGTTTTTGCAAGGGAAACCATATAATACAGGACATATATTTTATAAGAGTATTTATAATAGTCACCCAAAGAATCATATACAAGAGAGTGCAGGCAACCTGTCCACACACTAAATACCAAAGAATCTAGCTGAGAGCTTGGATCCCATGGAAATGTCTTGCATGAGAACAGCTGAAGACATAGAGCCCATAACAATGCCTCCCACAAATCCAACTGGAGGCCCAGAGCCCACGACAATGCCTCATGCAGGCCTGTTTCACGGATCTGTGCTGGGAAGGCCCAAAGGTCAGTGGTGGAATCTGGAAAGTCTATACCAGCAGGATGAAGGATCTGTGCCAGCAGGCGGAGGGATCTGCACTGGAGCCAGGGAGTGATGCTCAGAAGAACCAGAGCTCCCCCGAAAGGTACCACAGCCATCCTCAGCCACAGTGAGGTCCCGAGCTCCTCCAGTGATTAGGACAGACAAGTTCCCATCAGGAAAGCCAGTGCAGCAAGCTTCTCCAGGAGAGTGAGCAGGGCACCATCTTCCCCTCCAGACCCAGGAAGCAATTCTCAGGGTGAGGACCAGAGCTCCCCCAAAGTGAACCGAAGCTATTTTCAGTGACAGCAAGGTCCTGAGTTCCTTGGAGGATGAAAACAGCCGAGTTCATCAGGAGAGCCAGCACTACGAGCTCCTCCAAGAGAACCAACAGCTCCTTACAGCTTCTAACAGCTCCCAACAGCTTCTCAACAGCTTCTAACAGGCTCTATAGCCTCCCTTCTTGTCCAGTTCTGCCTCTTCTGCTACTGGCAACAACCCTCAGGTGGGCGGCCCACACCCAGCACCCTCTGGTTCAGTTCAGCTGGGTGTTATAACCACCAGTTGTCAATCCGCCACAGATTTTGTACCTACACTACTTCCTGATTTTGTACCTACACTACTATTTAGTATATTATTGAAGTTTTGAGATAAAAATTCAACAGTTTCTCCCCAGATGTTCCCATTGTATAGTGTTTCTATATTGCCAGCACCACCTCCAAAGTGCTCACTTCCTTCCTTTGTTTAACTGGTGCAGATAACCAGATGCCAACCCACTAGGGCTGAGGCTGTAGGTTTCTTCGGAAAAGAAACTCGCTCTAAGAAAAAGACTGGAAGGGGTAACACTTAAGTCATCGAAGTGAATAGTGAGATTTCTGCCTAGTTACCCTAGGGTGCAGCCTTTCAATCCATAATCCTTCCTTCCTTCTCATACACAGGTTTTCAGGGTTTTGTTTGTTTTAGTTTTTTTTTTTTTTATGTGTGACTCTTAATTAAAAACCTAGACAACCTATTCAGGACCCCTCCTGTCTCCCAGGAGCTCTTCCTAACTCACTATTTCCTTTCTCCAATAAATTTTTCTACTCTTAAAAAAATAAAACCCAAAATGACATAACTGAAGAAAAGTCTCTAATTTAAAAGACAGCAGTTAGAACAAATAAGCCAAGCATAGTGATGCACACCTGTAATCTCAACTACTTAGGAGGCTGAGGCAGGATGATCAAAAATTCAAGGCCAGCCTGGGAAACTTGGCAGGACCCTATCTCAAAAGAAGAAATATAAAAGGACCAGGTATGGCAACCCATGCCTGTAACCACAGCACTCTGGGAAGCTGAGGCAGGAGAATTAAAAGTCCAAAACTACTCGAGGCAACTTAGTGGCCCTGTAGGACACTGTCTCAAAATTAAATTCTTTAAAAACTGATCTGGGACTATAGCTCAGTCCTGGGTTCAATCCATAGTATTGCAAAAAACACATAAACGAAAATAAACTCAGAGAAAGTAGCAATACACAGGGAAGAGGAGAAGAGAGAAATATCGTATAGTTAATCCTGGGGAAGAAAAGGAAAAAAAAATACATCCATGAATCAAGAACAGGATGGAGTAAAAAAGGGAGCATTCTGAAATCAATCAAGAGCTCTCAGTGCTAAAAAATGAACACAGTGACAGCTCAAGGGCAGAACTGGGAGATACAGTTAGGAAGTCCAGAAAAAGAGAAGAGGTAGGAGAAGGAGAAGTAGAAAAGGGGGGAGGAGGAGAGAACTCTGGGGAGAAAAACCGTACAGGAAGGAGAAATAATAGTATTCTACGGGGGAACAGCCATGACCTGTGCAGACGTAGGCAAAAACACCCTAAATTTCACATTGCTGATCGTTCAAACTGCAGAGATGGGAGGAGAGGAAGACAGACTGGCGGGCTTTGGGCGAGGAGTGTAAAGAGGTAAATCCTCAGTCAGGAAACAATATCTAAACCTGAGAAGATAAAAGAAAGAAAAGCACGCTACTTGTCTGTCCGTGCATTTGTATCAAAAAAGGAGCAAAGGCAGAAATGTACCTCTGGAGAGTGGGGAAATGGAGGAAATTGTTTTCCATGCTAGGTTTACAGACCTACTTGATTCTTTAAAGAATGCTATGAGTAACTTTGATTAACAAAAACAAAATTTTAAACACGACAAAACCAAAAAACTAATATTAATATTTCCTACATGTAAAAATGACCCTCAAGACCTTTAAGACATGTGCTTTGGAAAGTCGTGTTTAAGCTCATAATAAAATATGTAAGCATGGAAAATCAGCTTCATTGAAAGTACTGTGACCTGGCTGCATTTGGAACACAGGCAGATGGCAAGGGCGAATATAAAATAGTGTGCAATTTTATTGCATTGTGGTCCGATAATATGCATGGGATAACTTGAATTCTTTTGCATTTAGGTAGATATGCTCTATGGGCTAAAATGTGGTCAATTTTGGAGAAAGACCCATGTGCAGCTGAGAAAAATGTGTATTCTGATGCTGTGGGGTAGAACACTCTGTAAACATCTACTAAGTCCATCTGTTCACACTTTTGG